>JAJIBD010007191.1:0-64638 GCA_021461705.1 Cryptotis parvus | reverse complement strand
TGGCCGAGGGGCACAATGCTGTGATTGGACAATCTTCCAGGGATATGGTAAGAGCATTGAAGTATCAGGGATGGGATTTAGCATGGTGATTGGTGGGAGAGTTGGGAATGGGAGATAAAGGAGTATCAAAGGGCTAGAGTCTTCTTTAACATTTTTCTGTAGCCATTGTGAGTGTTATTAGCTGTTGTTGTTTTCACCAACAGGTGTTGTCTTTTCAACGGGAGCGTTGGAAAGCCCTTGGAGATTCTAGCTGGTCACCATGAGGGACTTTGGATGGGAAACGGACTGTGAGGAGGAGAATCCAGGAGGAGGCTCAGTGTCTGGTGAAGGAGCTGCGGCACCAAGGGGTGAGCCCTGGGGAAGTGAGGTCAGAAGAACTGAGACACAAACAAAATATGCAGCGTGCAGAGTAAAAGAAATAGAGGAATAGTTGTCAGTTAAAGGAAGTAAAGATACAAGGACAGACCCCAAGGCTTGAGAGGTGAGGACAGAGAGGTTGGAGGGGACCAAGCAATCCAGAAGAGGTGCTGAGTGTAGACTAGCAAGCAGTGCTAAGACATAAACTTGAGTGTTAGCAAATGCTGGTGTGGATCGGGGGAAAAGGCGCCCTCATCCATTGTTGGTGTGGGAATGTCAACTAGTACAGCCTTTTTGGAAAACAATATCGACATTCCTCAAAGAATAGAAATTAGAAATTGAGCTCCTATTTGACCCAGCCATACACTCTGGGAATATACCCTGGGAGGCCAAAACACACACAGCAGAAACACTATCTGCACTTTTATGTTCATAGCAGCACTATCTACAATATCCAGAATCTGGAAACAACCAGAGTGCCCCAAAACTGAGGCTGGATAAAGAAACTTTGAGTACATCACACAATGGAATACTATGCAGGAAAACAAAGGAAAAACATTAGGGAAAATGTTAGGAAAAATATTAGGAAAAACGAAGTTTAGAGAATTTACCTATAAATGGATGGACATGGAGAGATCATGCTGAGTGAAATTAGCCAGAGGAAAAAGAACAGCTATAGAATGACTGCATTTATTTGCATGATATAAAAAAGCATATACTAATATCCAAGGCCAGACAGAACATGAATCAGGAGGTCTTTTCAGTGGGTAGAACCTTCTGCAAATGGCGGAGTCAGAGGTTAAGCTACTAGAGAAAGGAACAGTGTACTAATAATTATTGTAAATGGTAATACCAGCGGAGAACTAAGCATTGAGTGTAGGCAAAAGATACATACACAATAACCTCAACTGTATGCATTGCAAACCACAGTGTGTAAAATAAGAGAGAGAGAGAGAGAGAGAGAGAGAGAGAGAGAGAGTGAGAGAGAGAGGGAGAAAGGAAATTACCATGGAAGACGTAGGCGGAGGGGGGGGAAATCATGGGATATTGGCGAGGGAAATGGGCACTGGTGGAGGGATAGGTGTTGGAACAATGTATGATTGAAACTCAAATATGAACACTTTTGTAGCTGTATATCTCATGGTGGTATAGTAAAAATTTTATTAAAAAGCTTGGATGTTAGCTCACTTTCTACTTTGCTCAGGCACAATAGTTCACAATTAAATACATCTATGGAAAGCAAAAACAGAACTTCAAGGAAAGACTCTCCATTGAGGGAAAGTGAAGGCCAAGATGTCCTATGAGTTTTTCTTTCTGTCCAAAAGTCAGTGGAAAGAGTAAGCAGTGGGAAGGGCTGTCAATTACACAGAACACTTCCCATTGCTTTTGAATTCTCCCCAAATGGGGATTCTTGAGCCACAGGGTCATGGGGTATTTTCTCTGGAGATTAGAGGAATTATAACAGAGAGTGTGAAGGGAGGAGAGGTAGAGACGCCAGGTAGTGAGAGGAATAGGAGGGGGTGTGAGGTGGTGGCTTGGAGGCGAAAGAAGAAACAAAATGGAGGGACCAAGACAAGGATTTTCAGAGGCCAGAGGAGATAAAAGGCCAAGAAATTAAAGACAGTGACAGAAAAGGCTCTGATGGAGAAGAAGGGAAACCCAGGAGTGAGGCTGCACCTACCTCGGTTCCTGGGTTCACAGTGTCCGTTCTCTTCCCACGTGAGCCTGGAGTGTATAGAAATCAGTCAACAAGGGAAGATCTGCTCCATGAAGACCCAGAATCCCAAAGGTGGAGAGACAGAGCAAGGTGTATGATGGTTAAGGAGCGGGGAGAGCTGTGTTAAGGACAGAGTATGACTGGGCTAAGCGATAGTTCAGTGGATAGAACATTTGCCTTGCACACAACCAACCTGGGTTCGATCCCCAGCACCACAGAGTTCCCAAACCCGTCGGAATGATCCCTGAGTGCAGAGCCAGGAGTCAGCCCCAAGCACTGCGGGTATGGCCCCAAAAATAAAACAACAACTACAAAAAGATGTTCCCACCCTTGAGACTTCACTGTTCCTTCTCCCAGGGCCAGGGCAGGGTGCTGGCTGCGGACCCAGCACACAACGGCTGTTGTTGCGGCCTGAGTCTGCAGCTGGACCTCAATGATGAGCAGCAGTGTAACAGCTCAATCGCCTCAAAAGCAAGATGCCCAAAGCTCTGTGTGCCCATCTGTGAAATGGGTGCACCAGCAGCCCTGCGCCTTCCTCACAGCTGCCCACTAGGATAAAAAGGGACAAGTCATGTAACAGTTATTGGAGAAGGTCTCACACATAACATGGGCTCAGGAGTGTCCCTGTTGTGCTGTTTCCCGAACTCTCACTGGGCTAAACAGGACAATGACGAAGCTGTGGGCAGCATCCTGGGCTCCCCAGGCCTATGAGACTATGTCCAGTAACCTGTGTCCCTCCTCCCAGGAGCCCTCCAGGATCCCACCTTCTTCTTTCACTCCATCACTGCCAACATCATCTGTTCCATTGTCTTGGGGAGGTTTTTCCTACCAAGATCCCCAGTTCCTGCGCCTGCTGGACTTGTTCTTCCAAACTGTTCGCCCTCATGAGCTCCTTCTTCAGCCAGGTTGGGAGAGGGAAGGGAAGTGGGATGAGGTGGACACACAGGGCACGGGTTGGGGAAGGTTAGCTTGGGGATGTAGGATTCAGTGAAGGGCTGGAAGAAGACAGAGATCACAGACACAGAAGCAGGGATGCAGAAACTGGAAGCAGGGAAGACGGTGAGATAGAGTGAGACAGACACCAAGCAAATGAAAGGTGAGATGGTGAGATAGGCAGAGAGAATAAGAGAGACAAAGAGAGACAGACAGACAGACAGACAATGAGATGAAGACTTGGAAGATATAAAAGAAGGGTGAAGGCAAAGGGGAAGGAAAAGAAAGAAAGAGGTTCTTGTCTGAGTGGAAGAGAGGCATTAAGAGTGAGTCTTTTGAGCCAGAGCAATAGTACAGCAGGTGGGGCATTGCCTTGCATGCAACCAACTCTGGTTTGATCCTCACAATCCATAGGGTCCCCTGAGCACTACCAAGAGTAATTACTGAGTGCAGAGTCAGGAGTAACTCCTGAGTAACACCAGGTATGACCCAAAAGCCAAAAAAAAAGAGTAAGACTTTAATACTTAACTCTCTCATCCCAATACCACCAAACTTTTGCCACTGTCTCCCAAAGAGCCAGGAAACTAGAATCACGTTTCATCACTTCATCCCGTTTCCCTTCCTCCTTTACATCTGTTCTATTTTCCTCCCTTTATTGCAGTGATGAAGCCTGGACTGGCACACACAGTCATTCTGGTGTCTCACACTCGGTTGGGGTGTTGGCATGCATGCCTGTGCTCCTGACACAGCTTTCCATGGTGCCAGCACACACTTGCATTTAGAAGGTCACGCATTGTGTGTCTGCAGAACGTGTCAGGAAACAGAATCTGTTTTCCTTTTGATAGTTGGGCCATGCCCAATATCAAGGGTTTATTCTGGCTCTGTGTTCATGCATCACTTGGCAGGACGTGGGGAGTCATATGAGTGGCAGGGATGAGGCCCAGATCAGCCACGTGCAAGGAAAGCTCCTTACCTGCTGTTTTTTTCTCTCCAGCCCAGAGTTTTAGGAACCAATTTGGCACAGACAGGCAACCGGGTTTGAATTCTTTTTTCTTTTTTTCCTTTCTTTCTTTTTTTTTTTTTTTTTTTTTGCTTTTTGGGTCACACCGGGAGGTACTCAGGGGCTACTCCCTGGCTCCTGGAGGTTCTCAGAGGACCATACAGAATGCTGGGGATCGAACCTGGGCTGGTCACGTGCAGGACAAACGCCCTACCAGTTGTACTATTACTCTGGCCCTCGGGGCTCCAATTCTTAACCTCAAGTCCTCTTTGCACTAAAAAAGCAGAATAACAGAAGCAAAACAAAATAAAAATCCTCCCATATGATATATGTGAGGAAAAATATGTGAAGAAATATTTTCTTCCATATTATGTGTGAATCCTTCTCCAACATACTATACACAAATATGATATATGTGAAGAAATATATTTGTCTCTGAAAACAAATTTTTCCTTTATTCACTAACCTTGTAATAACCTAATGTGTAGGTGATCCCTGCACCACATAGGATTTAGGGGTGTCCATACCCCTTACTCTTTTGGAGAATCCTAACCATCTCTCTGAAATGAAGCTTCCATGTCTGGGGAGTCGACCAGCAGTACACGGGATGGGTGAACTGTGAAATCAGTACCCAGCAAAAAAATGAAAGGTCCTTGTCAAAGTGGGTCAGCACCCATCAAACCTTGTGGTTGACGCTCAATCGTTAGTTTAAAAAAATGGGGGTGTTGGGAGAGAGAGAGAGAGAGAGAGAGAGAGAGAGAGAGAGAGAGAGAGAGAGAGAGAAGAAAATTGCCTGCCGTAGAGGCAGGGGGAAGGACGGGGAGAGAAACTGGGACATTGGTGGTCAAAAAATGTATAGTGGTGAAGGGATAGGTGTTGGAGCATTCTATGACTGAACCCAACCATGAACAATTTTGTAACTGTGCATCTCACTGTGATTCAATTTTTAAATGATTCAGAAAATAAAGCGGAAAACAAAGATACCCTGCAGAACAGTGGGTCTTTGACATTCTTTAGCTGAAACCCAAGTCAGATGGTCGCTTGGAACTGGCCCCTGAGAATCTGATAGGGAATCGGAGGAGGTGCAGGTGAGCATGTGCGGCGAAAACTGCAGGCAGTTTCAATGTTCTCTCAAAAAAAATCATGGAGAGAGAAAATCAGTTGAGACGGTCCAGCCAGCGGCCTTGGTTATCTCTAGAAAGAAGAATGGCAAAAAGAATTTCCCACCTTATTGTTATAAACTGCATGTGTAACAATTGCTTGCAACATGATGGATAGGACATTTGTCATTGGACAAACCAATAAGAGTCCATGCCAAAATAATTGGTGCTGAATGGGTTGCTTGTGTGCTCATTACATTATCATTCCTGATTCAGCACAGGAGAGGCAGAAAAGCAAGAAGAGTCTGAAAGACATATGCGCAAAATAGGTCAAGTGACTGAGAGTGGCAGCAGGTGAACAGCAAGCTGACCAGAAAGTGAGACGGACAGAGATAGGAGTGAAATGGAAAGGGGGCCAGAGACCAAGACACAGGATGAGCATGGAAGAATCTGAGAGAGAAAAATGCAGGAAGGAGATGGAACCAGTGCAGAAGGGAATGAGAGAGACGGAAGAGATGCAGAGAGAGACAGTGACACACAGAGACAGAGAGCCCGGGAAAGTGTTGGTACCAAGTCACAGGAAGTCACTCCTTCCTGTGACTTGCTTGCTCAGGCCTAGGAGGTTGCCCAACTCCTCTCTCCCACAGCTGTTTGAGCTCTTCTCTGGCGTCTTGAAGTACTTCCCAGGCACACACAGGCAGATCTGTAGGAACCTGGAGGAAATCAATGACTTCATTGGTCACAAGGTGGAGATGCACCACAAGACTCTGGACTGCACCTCTCCCGCGACTTGATTGATGCCTACCTGATCCGCATGGACAAAGTGCGACTAAGGGAGGGTTAGGGGAGGAGAGGGAGGAAAAGATGGGTGAGAAGGGAAGGGAATTACGTGCAAGGGTGGGGAGGAGCAGGAAGGAAGAAACGAGAATGAGGAAGGGAGATTAGGAAAAGGGAGAGAAGTAGGGTATGGAGGGTTAGAAGAATGGGGAGTGGGAGGGGAGAGAGAGGAAGATAGAGTGGTAGGATATCGAGGAGTAGGAGGGAGAGTAATAGTACAGTGGGTAGGGCGTTTGCCTTGCTGGTAGACAACTGGGTCCAATCCCCAACATTCCATATGACCCTTTGAGCACCACCAGGAGTAATTCCTCAGTGCAGAGCCAGGGTAACCTCTGAGCATTGCTGGGTGTGTCCCCAAAGTAAAATAAAACAAAAATAGGAGAAAGAGAAAGAGTAAAAAGTGCAGCCGTTGGTTGAGAGACTCTCAGAGGTAGAAAGAGAGGTTTGGAGAGGAAGAAAACAAATACACCAAGAAGTGGAAAGGCTGAAACAGAGCCCAAGAGAGAGAACAGATGGGGACTTCCAAAGACACTCATGCGTGTGTGAGGCTCCAGGCTACCCTGACCGAAATTCTTCCCTGGACACAGGAGAAATCCGATCCCAATACTGAATTCCATCACAAGAACCTCATTATCAACACGCTCTCGCTCTTCTTCGCTGGCACAGAGACCACCAGCACCACGCTCCGCTATGGGTTCCTGCTTATGCTCAAGTACCCCCACATCAGAGGTGGGCAGAATGGGGGCCACTACGGGAGGTGGGTCTCGTTACCTCTTTAGGAGCTGCAGAAGACTATGGGGGTCCTGCGAGAATGAGAGACCACGTGCATGTGCCTCTCGGGCCAGGAGCACTACAGGGGCTGAACAAGCCCCCAGCCAAGTCAAGGTTCTGGAGAGATGTTGGTCTATTATCCCATTTTTTTCCTCCATCACTAACAAATCAACTCATCTTTGTTTCCTTCCTCCCTCCTTAATGATAACATAAACATAATAGTTCACTTTCTACTCATTTTAGAGGGGGGTTTTTGGGAAGTTCATAGTTTTAAAAAATTTTATTTGTGATTCTATGGAAAATGGGGGTACACATCATACACGTGTTACCTGTGTGTGTGTGTGAAGAAAACCTGTAACACTCATTAGGTTTCACAGGGTGAGAATTCTTGCTGCTACCTTCGTGCCAAGCTGACTGCCAAAGAAGTGAGTCAGATGTAACCTAGAGTTTTCCTGGTTAATTGGCATGTGAGCTATTAAAAAAGCACCAGAGAGCAGTTTCCTTGCTGAATGCCTCTTTGAAACGCGGCTCACTGGCCCCACTCTATATGCAGAGAGAGTCCACAAGGAGATTGATCAAGTGATTGGATCACACCGTGCTCCAGCTCTCAATGACCGAGCCAACATGCCATACACTGATGCTGTCCTCCACGAAGTTTCAGAGATTCGGGGACCTCCTCCCCCATTGGAGTCCACACATTGTCACCAAGGACACACACTTCGGGGTATATCATCCCGAAGGTGAGGCCAACTGGGTCCTGAATTTCCTGTGTTCTCTTACTCTCTCAAATTAATGCCAAATTCTGTCCTTGCTAGTGTTGTTTGTTTGGTTTGGTGTGGTGTGGTGTGGTATGATGTGATGTGGCTTGGTGCGGTGTGGTTTGGTGTGGTTTGGTGTGGTGTGGTGTGGTTTGGGGCCACATCCAGCAGTGCTCAGGGGCTAACTCCTGGCTCTGAGTTTAAGGATCACTCCTTGCCAGTTTTATCATGAAAGTGTTCTTTAACCCCACTCCATGAAATGGGGAAGAAATTACATTATTTTTTTTATCTTGTGATCTTTCCTAAGGGAACGGAAGTATTTCCCATCCTGAACTCCGCTCTCAATGACCCAAAATACTTCGAGAAACCAGGAAACCTTCAACCCTGACCATTTTCTGGATGCCAACGGGCGTTGAAGAAGAACGATGCTTTCATGCCCTTTTCTATAGGTGAGATGGACCATTCTCTAGACCCCAGCTACCAAGATGCCTAGGCATCTTGAGATAATCAAGCAGAGATCTTTGTTTACTGAGCAGCTAGTATCTGCCACTTAACCTAACCGTCCCTCTCATCTTCACAACAACCCTAGAGGAAACTACTCTATAGGGGTCCAGGAACTGTATAGGTCCTTTCCCAGGACACTTATGGTCTATCAGAGGGATGGACATTTATTATATGGCCTCAAAGAATTATCTCTTTAGAAGAACGAACAATTGAAATACGTTTAGAACAGGTGGGCACAAGGCAATCGCCTAGAGGGGCAATTACGATTGTCTAAGGAATCATGATTTTGGAGGGACTTTGGGGACTTTGGGGGAAATCAGGGCATATGAGGGGAAACCAGGACACGTGAGGTAGAGTTTTCTTGAATCTAAACTCTTGGCAAAACACAAGAGTGGGTGCTGTCAGTCACCGGAAATAGCGTCATCTGCAGAGAGAACAGCAAGGCAGAACCTGAAGGTGGGGACAGTGTGGTATATCA
The DNA here is from genome assembly GCA_021461705.1 of Cryptotis parvus. Classification (NCBI taxonomy): domain Eukaryota; kingdom Metazoa; phylum Chordata; class Mammalia; order Eulipotyphla; family Soricidae; genus Cryptotis; species Cryptotis parvus. The sequence goes on along the minus strand of JAJIBD010007191.1, from coordinate 56,183 downwards.
GAGAAACAAGCCGGGGACTGAGGATCCAAGGCAGAACCTGAAGGTGGGGACAGTGTGGTGCATCAGAGAAACAAGCCCAGGGAATGAGGCTCTGCAGAACCTCAACTTGCTCTGACTTGCCTTTATGCCCATTCTCCATTCCTTGGCCCATACATCGAAATCCAGTGCCAGGCGTCTCATCCTTTGGGAGAAAGGAAAGGAAGGTCACTAAGTAAGTCTGTAGATTTCCTCAGTCATGTCAGTGGCTCGGGGTCCCTGGGTCTGCTAGTGCTGTGGTGCCTCCATTATTTCTTCCTGGGTAAGAACGAAGGAAGAACATAATTGATGAGGGAGTGGGGTTTAGAATCAGAGAATGAAGGACTGAGAGACAGAACATGTGAACAAGAGGGGCAGCAGCAAGACAGATGGATAGGGGTGTGAATAAGGTGAGAAGACATAGGGTGTACACAGCTCAACAGAGTGTGTGTGTGTGTGTGTGAGAGAGAGAGAGAGAGAGAGAGAGACTCAGACAGACAGACACAGACACAGAGGCTGAGAGAGTTGCAGACAGAGTCACATCCAGATAGACCAAAACAAGAAGGCCGCTGGAAGAAAACAAAGAGGGAGAGTGTAGAGAGAGTGCTCAGTAGCAGATACAGACAGAGAGGGTGGACTCAGAGGCCCATCAGAACAGACTGGCCTTGGGTAGGAGGATAACTCAAGACAAATGTGTTAGACTCAAGGGGATATAAGGGGTTCCAAGAGGAAATCCCCAGGGCCTGCAAAACTCCTCCACATAGGCACAGCGCTTAAACCCTAAAAGACCTAGCAAAGTTGGAATCCTGTCACTGAAAGGCCTTTCCCAGGCCATCAGCTTACAGACTGAGAACCAGGAGTGAAGGGACAGGTCCCCCTTTGAGCTCTTTGCCCTCCACGTCTGCATTGTACAGCTTATTGGAGGCTGGAGGAGGAAGGTTCCTTTCTACCCCAGAGAATCTAACAGAAGCTCTAAACTGCCACCAAAATTTGCTGCCCCATTTGGGTTTTTAAGACCTTTGAAAGCATGTGGTTCTGGGGCTAAGATCAGGAGCCAACCCAGGCACAAGCACCTGTCAGAGCCATGCCTTCCCCACCTAGAGACAGTCACAAACAACCACGCCTGCAGGATCCTTCATCCCACCCAGGCCTGTGTCATTCTTTTTCTTTCATTAAGTTTTTGCTTTGGGGACACACCTGGAAGTTTTCAAGGTTTCCTCCTGACTCCGTGCTTAGGAATTACCTCTAGCAAGTCTCAGGGAATCATACGTGATGCTGGCGGGCATCCCATATGGTCCCCGAGCACCGCCAGGAGTGAATCCTGAGTGCAGAACTAGGAGAAACCCCTGAGCATTGCTGGGTGTGACCCAAAAAAGAAAAAAATAAAAAGAACCTGGGTCAGCCTCGATCAAGACAAAGTGTCTTATCCACTATGTTATCACTCCAGCCCCTGGGCCTCTGTTATTCTAAGAATCTTTACCAGTATCAACTTCTTAACCTCACAGTAGTTTTTCGAGGTAGGTACAGTTCTATATCAGAAAAGGAAGAACATTGGCGAGCGATAGCCCAGCAGGTAGGGCTTTTACCTTGTATGCGGCCGACCCAGGTTCAATCCCCAGCATCCCATATGGACTCCGAGCACCGCCAGAAGTAATTCCTGAATGCAAGTCAGGAGTTGCTCTTGAGGCGTAACTGCACATGACTCAAAAGAAAAAAAGAACATTAAAGTGCTATGTCAGAAATGAGTAGATAGTCCCCGTGTGAAGGGGACCATGCTCACATGCACACTTCTGCCAACGTTCAGCTGCAAGTGGGTCTTTATACTCTTGGAAATATTGAATGCTTTGGAATCCTAAGAAAACTACACACTCTCTCCTGGGAAAATGCATGTATGTGATAAAACCATAGGGAGATTCCACCTGATTTCAGGGTTTAGGGGTCCTCGGAACAGTGCATCTGGAACTGCAGGGGAGAGGCTAGCTCAGATGAATCTTTTGCAATGGACACAGGTGTCTGTGTGCTTTCAGACGAGACAGGGCAGAGCATGTATGTGGTCCTGGTGCCCACACCAGTAACTCTCTGTGCCCACAGGGAAGCGCATGTCTCGGGGGGAAGGCATCGCCCGCGGAATTATTCCTCTTCTTCACCACCATCCTGCAGAACTTCACCCTGGCCACCGACAAGGCCCCTGAGGACATCGACCTCACCCCCATGGAGTGTGGTGTGGGCAAGCTGCCCCAGTGTACAAGATCCGCTTCCTGCCCCGCTGAGGAGAGTGAGGGGCGGGCTCCAAGGAGGCAGAATGATCAGGAATCCCTGTTTCTGCAGAGGCGGCCCCTGCCTCTCCCCATGTCTTGCTTCTTGAAAGGCCCCGCTGCAAGCCAGTATATCTCTCCGCTCTTGGCTGCCTCCGTGGGGAATTGCTTCCTCCTGCAGGCTCTCTTTTGGCTCCTCTACTGACTTAAGAGAGATGCTTCCCCACCCTCCTCACCCCGTTCCTAGAATTCCAGAACGGGGGCATAGAAACTAAAATGGGAAATTTGGCTCAATATGCCTTTAGTTCTGGGACCCCTTTCCCCACCCTTAGTTCACAGCTACTGTAAATGAGTTCTCCCGCAAATCGACCAGTCTATATATCAGTTTCTGACACTCCACGATCAGCAGTTGCATGGTCCTATCTCTATCCTCTACCAACACCACTCACGTGTGGGGAAGCCAATCTCGCCCTTTTCAATGACAAGTAACCAGAGTTTGGACCATGGAGTCATGGTCGGGGTCATATGGTTAGAGAGGTGAGGAGCAAAATACAAAAAAAATGGCATTGTCCACCAAGTTTTGGAACTCAACCTCCTCCCCATCACTCTCTCAACTGCCCCTTCTGCTCATGTGTTTTACAGTGAAGGTGAAATTCTCACAGTATGAATCATTATTACTCTCACAACATGAATCATTATGAAATGAATCTAGTTAGTAGCATTTAATTCACTTAACTGTTTGGCAGTCTCTCTCTTTCTCTCTTCCTTCTCTTACACGTTGTAGCTTGCAATACATACATTTAGAGGTTATCATGTATATCCTTTTGCCTATATTCAATGCTCAGTTCTATGCTGGTGTTATCATTTCCAATGATTATTAACACACTGTTTTCTTCTCTGTCTTACCTAACCTCTGACTGCCACACACTTGCGGTTGATTCCACCCACTGACAAGACCCCTGACCCATATTTTGCCTGGCCTTGGATATTGGTATCATACTATTTTTTTATATCCCACAAATAAATGCAGTCATTCTATATCTTTTCTTCCAACTAATTTCACTCAGCATGATCCTCTCCATGTCCATCCATTTATAGGCAAATTTCATAACTTTGTTTTTCCTAACAGCTGCATAGTATTCCATTGTGTACATGTACCAAAGTTTCTTTATCCAGTCACCTGTTCTCGGGCATTCTGGTTGTTTCCAGATTCTGGTTGTGTGACTAATTCCCTCATCCCCTTTGAGTGTAACTCTGTTCCTCCCACCTCACCACCACCAAGGGTAACCCATAAAAAAATTTCTGATCTCTCTTAAGCCTCACCTTAAAAATTCAATTGCATTTGCCTTACACGCTGCCGGCCTGTGCCCGTGGGTTCGATCCCCGGCATCCCATATGGTCCCCAAGCAGCGCCAGGAGTAATTCCTGAGTGCAAAGCCAGGAGTGTGAACATTGCTGGGTGTCGGGGCGCTCCGCTGGGGTCCCCGACAGTGCCGGAAGCGAGTTCCCTTCTACCTCCGAGGCCGGCGAGGAACGGATGAAAACTCAGGAATCCGATGCAGTTTTAAAAGGCTTTACTTATCACAGGTTCAGGCATACAAATCAGCAAAAGGAAAAACCCGATGCTTAGGATTCCAGGCTAGAACCCCAGCCACGTGTAGGCCAAGATGGCGACCACCACGTGTAAAAGTTTCCAAGGGAATGAAACGCTCACAAGGAGAGATCCCACAAGGAAAAGGAAGGGAGGCGGGAACCGGCTAGTTTTTATCTCTGTAACTCAGACCTTCCTCCCACTGTTATGGAAAGCAGGGAGGGTCCAATGCCCTTAGGTAATCCCCCCCTGCATCTCACCTAGGGCCTTTACTGTGCTAATGTTTTGAGCCGGGAATGCCTTTGTAATGTAGAGAAGGGGTTTCTGAGATGGCATGTCACTACCAAAGACCAACACCAGTGCCAGTTAAATATTTCTCCAAGCCTTCACAAGTCTCCTCTACTTCATTGTAGTTTTATATTTTAGTTGCCTTTGAGTATATCAGGGAGCCATGCTTGTTTGCTTGGAAGCAAACAGCATTTCTCTCTGGTCTAATTACTTAGGTGTCCTACGTGGCCAGGCTAATATGCTGGTAAGATCTAGCTAGTCCCACGATGATTGTGATAGCATGGGAGAATATTTATACCAGCTAGTACAGCATACATGGTCAGATAAACTGCCACATTTAGACTACCCCTTATCTACGGAGTGATTTGCGGGGAGGCAATCCAGAGCAGATGCAGCAGCCCTTAGGAGTCCTGCAACAGCTGGGTGTGACCCAAAAAAAAAAAAAAAAAAATTCAATTGTACAGGACTAGAGTGATAGTCCAGTGGGTAGGGTGCTTGCCTTGGACATGGCTTACCCAAGTTCAATACCTGGCATCCCATATGGTCCCCAAACTGACCAGGTGTAATCATTGAGCACAGAGCTAGGAGTTAGCCCTTTGTACTGCCAAGTATGGTTTCCAAGAACATAACAAAACCAAAATCAGTTGCGTTTAGGGAGAGACGTGTCTAAACTACTGGGTAGGTCAGAAGGAGATCTAGGAGCTCCAGGTGGGTAGGGGAATAAAGGACTCAGGTCTCTTGGGGTCCATGACCTCAGATCCAGACTGTCAGTACTAGACTAGGCCAGGCTCAGATTCCAGATGTCAGCTTATAGCGATCACTTAGTATTCTGACAAGGCGGAAAATTCATTATCTGCAGCTTCTTCAGGCTGACAAAGGGACTTGTAAACCCTGCCTACAAGGGGCCAAATCTCCTCCCTACCTTGGTCTTTACAGGGCCCAGACAATGAATGTAAGTTAGGTTTTTAAAGTTTTTTCTTTCATCGTCTGCAAGACAAAGACCAGATTAGTTAGCCTAAGGAATATCACTTTCAAATGATTTTCCACTGGTGGAATAGAAGACCCTTTTGCCCCAGTGAGAGCAGAAAGATTTGCTGTTTTAGAAAACACAAAATTAAATCAACAGGAGTGAAGCAAACATAACGGTATTCCCTATTCCTATGATCCTAAACATGGAAAGGAAGAATTTCTTTTTTTCCCCCACTCATGAATTGGTTGACAGAAGTGATTGACTGTGTCCAGATCTTTTCTAATTGCCGTAGGGACACAAGTGGCCTCTTTGGCTTTGACTAGTGACAGCAAGTGCAGCTTTTTGTTCCTCTACAGACTTGGCCACTTGCAGTCAGTAAACCACATTTTTTTCTTGAGTTTCAAGGGGTATTACTTTGAATCAAGCTTATTAGAAAACACTTATTTAATTACCTTTGTAGAGGCTAGAATCTGATTTTTACAAAAGAAAAGTTATAAAAACATGGTTTTCTCTCCAATTTTTCGCTTATAAATTTACCGTATGACTTGATAATCCTGACTTGTTCTCTTGCATAATAAACATAGCAAGATTGAAGAACTCCCTATTTTGGGGTACCCCCTCACTTACTGAGAAGTCCTGGGATTGGCTAAGGCAGAGCAGGAAACACACCAATGACGGCATCAATATTTTACCTGTCACATCAGGGCTACCCTGGCCTGGCTATAATGTGAAAGTCAGATCCCATGTCAACAAACCATAGGTAACCTCAGGCCTCTATCACTTGGCTTTAAGAGCAGACTGACCTCATCCCTTTTTGGAACTGAAGCCGATTCCTGTTGCATTGACCTTCCTTGTATTGGCTCCTTCCATGTCAATCACTGCAGATCGCAGATGCTTCATTTTCCACAGCAGAGACGATTTACAGTTTTTTCCTTGAGCTGGCTGGCCTGCCTCTAGGGTCTCCCTGAGGTTTGTAGGATACCTGTAATAGTATCTGTTAAATATCTGCTCCTGCCTTGACTCTGTTTCCCTGGAAGAAGCTTGTGGAGTTCCAAGCTGACTTTCCTGTCTGCATGAGGGGTAAACCCCATCACAGAGAGTAAAGTTTTCTGTCTGAATTTATGCAAACCAACATACTGCCAAGAAAGACTAAAAACATACTGGAAGTGCAAAGAAAGAAAAGCACACTTCACCTTGCTTGCAGCAGGGTGCAATATGCCATTTGCTGTTGGGCAAATGTTAATAGAAACATTAAGAGCTGTATAGGCAGAACATACAGTTTATTTTTTTTTTTTGCTTTTTTTTTGGGTCACACCCAGCAACACTCAGGACATACAGTTTAACAATATAACCCTACGTCGAAAGCTTTTGATTTTGTTTTTTCTAAGAGCACTGTAACGGAATCCACACCATCTAATATCCTTTCTTTCAATTACAGTTTGTGACCTTTGCACATTTCTTAGACCTTATCAAACCTTTCACACGTTCCTTTACATTCATCCTGTCCTGTCATCTTTCTTTATTCCATTCCAAAACCAGCTTCACTTTTACAGGACTTCTTGCTTTTTCCACCAGATGATATTTCCATCCACTTTCCTTTTTAGCTTAAAATACACATCTAGACTAATGAAATAGTGATTAGCAACTTGTTTCCAAACTTCCTGGGAGATCAGTCTGTATTAAGTTCAGCAAAATCAGAAAGTTAAACCTGTAGGATGCAGCTGGTTTTAACTTTCTGATTTTGCTGAACTTAATACAGACTGATCTCCCAGGAAGTTTGGAAACAAGTTGCTAATCACTATTTCATTTGACTCCACTGTTCTCCCCTGCGTTAACATACGCCTCAGAGACCCTGGCCTTACGAAAGCAGGATGAGAATGCTATTCGGGTCTCCCAGAGAGGAATCAAAAGAGCTATGCTTGAAATATCACGCCTCACTCAAGTGAGAGAAGGAATCAGGAGTTCCGACCTCGGTTGCCATTCCAGAATCAGGGATGCTGTCTCGTTTGCCAAGGCATCAAAAATCAGATGGGCTGGACATGTAATGCGATTTGAGAGAAGACCGCTGGACTAGAGCCGTTACTGACTGGATTCCATGGGATGTCAAAAGATCACGTGGCCGCCACCTACAAGATGGTCAGACTTCCTTGTCAAGACCCTGAAGGAACGGTTTGAGGCTCTTCATATTCCTGAATCAACCAGATGCCATTGGGCTACATTGGCATGTGATAGGGTCCAATGGAAATATTACTGGCGCCCGCTCAAGCAAATTGATGAATAACGGGATCCAAGTGATCAAGTGATCAAGTGATTTCATTTGACATGACAAAACTATACAAAATTTTGATAGCCTTTCAATTATTCTTTTACCCACAGATGTAATCAAAATAACACAGTTTAAAGTTCAAGATTGCAAATATGGTTAAGCTTATTTAAAATCTAGACCATGCTGATGTAAGTCTCTGGACTTATTCTGGCACACATGCTAACTCAGCTGCTGCAATCTTCCTAGAACACTCATTTAACATCCTCTAGAACTCCACTTGTTATCAAGCTTCTTCTACATAACCTGCTAAGTTCTTTCACCATTAGTACACAGCTCAGACAGTCCTATAAAGAGCTCATGTGCATTCCCTAAAAGCAACCCTTGAAAATACACAATTAAGGAAAGAGGCCAAAGCTTTAGATTGTTTCACCTTTTCCTTTCATTAGAAACCAAGATTTTTTCTTGAGGTAGAAATCTTTTTTTCCAAATTGTTTTAAATCCTAAATTTTTCTTTATTCTGAATACATGCATTTTAATTTCCTGATGCTTTCAATTTCTTACTCATAAAGCATTTAGAAATTTCAACCCTTAATATAACAGATTCCTAATTAAAAAAAAAATACCTAGAACAAATCAGCTATTTCCACCACTCTCAGTGGCCTTTTTAGAATTTGATTTTGTCTTACACAGGTTTTATCACAAAACAATACTCTGCTAGCATGACTAAGTAAGTCTCTAAATATACATTTAGCTAGGCAGTTTACTCTATAACAATTAACCAAAAATATTTAAGAGTTTCATTCTTAGAGCATTGGTTTTTAGGACTCATGAGTTATTACAGGGTTAAAACACATCATCGCTGGGGCCGGAGCGATAGCCCAGCGGGTAGGCGTTCTGCCATGCACGCTGGCTGGCCTGTGTTGGCCTGGTTTGATCCCCAGTATCCCATATGGTCCCCCCAAGCACCGCCAGGAGTAATTCCTGAGTGCAGAGCCAGGAGTAACCCCTGATCATTGCCGGGGGTGACCCAAAAAGAAAAAAAAAACACATCATCGCCGATAGCATGCAGGTCCTCAGACGTGGCTGGGAAGCTGGAACTCGGCTTTCCCCAGGCTCAGCTGACCATGGGGCCCCAGGTGGACAGATGGGTTTTGGGAGTGGGCCCATCACTTCTGGGGGTCTCGGAAGCAGCCGATGAGACTCACCCACCACATTAGCCGCCATATTCACTGTCTGGATGCTGACCATGAGGCCTCTAAGTTGTGCGGCCGCTTGCTAGTGGAAACAGTTATGTTCTTTAATGTACTGCATTCTACGATGTATAGGAAAGGTAGGCGGGAGGAGAGATAGAGAGGAGATAAAAGACATACAGAACCCACAAAGCAGTTGAGGTGTGGGAGGTGGGGAGGGGATGTGGGGGCATTGGTGATGGGAGATGGGTTGGTGGGTGGGTGTTGGAACACTGTGGAGGGATGGGTGTTGGAACACTGTGGAACCAAAACTCTACATGAGCATCTTGCAACTGTATGTCTAAAAGTGGTGTAATAAAATTTGAAGGGGAAAAATAAAAACACACACACACACTCACACACACATCATCATCATCACCATAAAACAGTGAGGATTTCACACTGTTGTTCTAAGGTCAGGACTAGATTTTGACACTTGATGGCCATGCTGACCTGAAATAAAATCACTTTAACAATAGCACACATTATCATGTCTTATGCAGACCAGTTCCAATGTCACACTTTTTAGAAACCACTAAATTTGAAGGAGCTCTTTGCAGCAGCAGCTGGAGTTTAAAATAGCCGCCTTTCCCCTCTAGTCTGTTATCAGCCGGTTCTCAGACAGATAATGAACCTGGGGGTGAGTGGGGGGCGGGGACTGGGAGCTTTTTCCAGGAGGGAAGACAAATGGAGATCCTGCCTATAAAACTGCCAATCAATACAAACAGGACCCCCCCCCCACACACTTTTTGTTCTCATTTTACAAATTTTCACCACAGTAATTTCAAATCACAAATTCTCTAGATCAGATAACCTTAACAATTTTTATGCAGAAACAAACATTTGCTTTTAAGCATAGAAAGTAGACCTTTATTTTTACTGAACCTTCTAGATACCAGCATAAGAAAACATTCTCTGATTTACTCTTTATTTAAAAAATATATATAACCTTTATTGCTTTGATATCTCTGATTCTGCTGTTGCTAGTATCCATCAGCGCATATACAATTATAACTTGAATAGCTCAGTCTTTATATATTTTAGACTGTAAAGGAGGAAACTTGATAAGAATGTGGTGGACTCTTTTTCATATCAGCTACTTAGGAAAAAAAAACGTATAAAGGAAAGCTTGAGCATTTTCCAGCTCTGCTCTTGCCTCTGGGCACAATCATGTGAAGATTGGTTTGGGAAGGAAAGGTCACTATAGCCTTCAACAGCTTATGAGATTTGAAACTTTCCACTTAGCCTCTCTGCATTGTCAGGAAGTAAGACTTCTTTGTCTTGGTGAGGAAATGCGTTTTTGCAGAGTGAGAGGTTAAATTTCAAGCAATGTAGAGAAACCTCTTACCTTGGTTTCTTAGAGAAAAACTTAGGTGTCTATAATTTTTCGTTTGTGCTTTGGGATGTTTGTTTTTCCTAATATGGGTTCAGGATGATCCCAACTATCTCAGTTACTTAAGATGGACAAGCTCCTTAACAGTAAAATTATATTTTATTACTTCCACTCTAATTTCCCTTTTATGTATGATAAATGACCTTAAGCTTTCCTTTGTATCTCCCCCATTGCATTCCTTTTATATTTTATTCTCTCTCCCTCTGTCTTTCTTTTTATTTGGGGGTGCATACCTGGCAGTGCTCAGGACTCACTTCTGGCTCTGTGAACTGGAATCACTCCTGGAAAGGCTCAGAGGACCATATGTGGTTCCGGGATCAGACCTTGGCGCCTGCAAGCAAGTACCAGCCTCTCTGTACTGTCTCTTAAGCCCCTACTTCTACTCTGAACTTAGTTCCTTACCTTGTGTATTTGGTGCATAAGGAAATACCTAGTGTATTTCCTTACCTAGTGTATTCGTCTCTCTGTTGTCTCTGGAGAACTAATCAAGAATCAGTCTATTTTCCCCACTAAATCAATCACCTTATTCTATTTATGTGTCTGGATAAGGAGCATAAGAGAATATTGTTCTAGGAACAATGTGTGGGTAAGTTATATATTGTTGTTTTTGTGTTGGGGGCCCTCCCAGAAATGCTCAGGGGACCCAGATCAGCTCCTGTAATACTTACCTAACCATTTTTACTTGAAGCTTCAGGGGTTGCATTACTTTTTTTTTTCTCTTTCAATCAGCTGAATCCATACAGAAAACATTCTCTAAAAGGGATCACCCTTTGCAAAGTCATATGCTATTTAAAGCAGGAGATTGAATATAGTATCACTGTGTAGTGGTACGCCCTTTTCATTGCCTTGAAGCACATTCTTTTTCCTCTGGCTTTGCACAGCATTTCTACAGGCATTCTAGTGTTCTGCTGATGTTTTCACAGAATGGTGACTTTATGCTAACAATGCAACAGTCATTAATAGCATATTCCCTTCAGGCCAATCTGTAAGTGTTAATATTTTTCCTGGTGCTTTTCTAGATCCATAAGTGTGTCTCACTTTGACTGTGCCCATAATTTGCATGCAATAACTTTTTGCATGGTTTTCTTAACTAGCTAATACTAGCAGTTTGTTCCATACAAATGAACTTTTGCCACATCCTTTAGTAAGGTGAGGGAAGCATGAACCTCAGACTTCTGGCACTATGACACAGTAAGCACATGAAGCAGCTTGATAATAAGTCGTGTTTCTAGCACTTCACATTTTGCCTATGGTGCAATGCCTATTTTGAGGGGAGGGAATATTCTTTGGTAGTGAACTGTGTAGTTGGGGAATTAAAAAAAAACACTAAACCCACCTGTTTTCATGTGGTTTCCTTTTTGTTGGTCACACCTGGCAATGCTCAGGGGCTACTCCTGGCTCTGCACTCAGGAATCACTCCTGGTGGTGCTCGGCGGGGACCATATGGGATGCCGGGATCAAACCCAGGCTGGCAGAGGCGCCGCGTGCAAGGCAAACGCCCTACCCACTGGGCTATCACTTCAGCCCTCATGTGGTTTCCTTTTAATGTGGCTTATTATTCATAATGTGTCCACCTAGAAAAATAAAATTGAAAATACCAAAAGATGTATAATTTTGATTTGAATCCAGCATGCAGTGTACATTTTAGTGTAATTTCAGTCTCCAGATAGGAGTATGTCCAAACATCTAATTCAGTGTGCACTGCATATTGTTTTATATGAATGTTTTATTTTATATACCACATGCAAAAATGTCCATATGCACTATTTAAATGTTTTAAATAATATATTCCTTCTTTATAATTCTAAATCTATATGAGTACCATATTTTTATAAGTCAGTGGCCTGCCTGGTATCATTTTAGAATTAACAGCTGCTTCGTGGTGTTTATTCACTGTTAATGTTTGGCTGCAAGTAGAGTAGATAAAAGTGGCATGGCAGCACTTAATGCTATGTAACGGTATTTGTGTCATAGTTGAGGTGGTAGAATTAGGCAGTTTGTGATAGATTTACTTTGGTATTATTAAAAACATTATATCTGGGAGGGGGATGGGCCTCTCCCGGGCTGCCAAGCTAGGAATCCTAGACCGAATAAGTGGAACATGAGCTCCTGAGGTGATTCCAGCAGGAGAGGAGCTCTGTGCAGCTCCAGCCTCCTCTGAAGTTTTAGCGGAGGTGGTAGCGGAGTTGGGCAAGAATGAAGACTCTGGGGCTCCAGCCTGTGCAGTTGGTGTGAGGTTTTTAACATCAGAATATCATCAGTACTTGGGGACGTGCACAGGCCAGGGTGACAGCTCTATTCCTTTTACAAAGCCTGGTACGATGCCATGGTTTGGATGTTAAGTAATTTTATCTTGCAAGAAAGATCTAGCTACAAGATGTCTAATAATGTAAGCTGCCATTTGCTAGGCCAATTTTCCCTGTGGTCTGTCTAGTTTATATCCAGGCCACGGGATGCTACAAAAATCCTTAAGACTTTTAGGACTTCTTGCCTAGACTACCTAGGTGGAGTAGGTAGTTATCTTCCAGTGTTTTATACACAACCTAGGGACAACTCTTTCGGTATAAAGGCAGAATTTTCCTTATTCCTTCCTGAGTGTCAGCAGCAACGAATGAGGAAAGAAACCTAAAAAAAATCTTATGTAGGCAGGCAGACAGGGGGTCCCCAAGACAATGAAGTTTCACCCTAAGGCTGCCCAGATTCACCTGTTTGGAAACCGAAACCAAGGATTGATAAGACCCTTAGTAGACCCTGAGGAATCTGGACCAACCTGTCTCAGCCCAGCCCCTAATCTGGTTACAGTCCAGTGTCGGGGAACGCCGCCGGGGTCCCCCGACAGTGTCAGGACAGAGGTTCTCTTCTACCTCCGAGGATGCCAGGAGAACAGATGAAAACTCACGAGTCCGGTGCAGTTCCAAAAATGGCTTTTAATAGTACAAAAGCTCTTCCACAGCACTCCAATATAATGAACAAACTTTAGCTCTGGTCCGAACTTAGACCATACAAAAGAGCCTAAGTCTCCCACCAAAGAGAGAGGATCTCACCCGAGCTGAGTCCTACCCAGAAGAAGGAGCAAAAGGTCAAAGAGCAAAAAGCCAAAAGCCAAAAGCAAAAGGCTGAGGAGCCTTTTGGCTAAAAGCTAAAAGGCCCAAAAGGTAAAAGGTCAAAGTGAAGGGGCCTCAAGTCAGCCCCTTATATACACCAAAGTAATCCAATCGGGAGGGTCATGTCAACAAAGAACTCTAAACAGAGTGTAGTGCCACACCCTATTGCAGGTATAAACAAAGGTTATGCCAAGGTCTAATCCTTTCTACCAAGATTATCTCTTATGTAAAACACTGGAGAGAGGGAGGGCTGATATAAAGTAATACACCTTAACTCCATGAGCTTCATGTAATCTAGATGGTACCCACAAGGTCCTTCTTATTATTATCTGCACCAGGGTGATTCTGAGTATCATGTTCTCGTGTACTGAAAGGGTCACACTCGCCTGCTTGGAGCAAACTAGTATGATCCTTCCTATAGTCTTCCTATAGTCTCTGCGTAGCCAGGGTGGTAGTCTCCTGGTAAATTCTAACTGTCCCACGCTGGGTGCAGTGGGCATAAAGAGGAGCTGTGCCCAATCTAGAAAACATAGAAGTCTTAGTAGATGTATAAGTCAGAAGTTATTCAATCAAGGTGACTTCTGTAACTGCCACACCCTCTAGCAGTGTTTACATAGAAGAGAAGTCTCATTAGAATGAACCTTGACTTAAGTAGATTAAGCTGGGAGTGGGCAAAACAACAAAACTCCCAGAATAGCTAAACCTGTGCTCCAACAGTCCAGGACAGAAGACCCAGCAGGAACAGAGGTCTAGAAAAGGAGATTTTCCGGCCCAGGAGCCGCCGGGAACCAGTATGCAGAGCTGCGCAAGCGGCTGGGGGAGACTGGAGCCGGCTCGCGCCGAGCCCAGTGATGATGGGATCCCGAGGAGGGCAGATGGGTTTTGGGTGTTGGCCCATCGCCTCGGGGGTCCCAGAAGCAGCCGGATAAAACCGCCCATTGCACTAGCCACCATCTTCGCTGTCGGACATGAGAAACTGACCCACGACCAGATCAACAGAGCAAGACCAGTTCGAGCCCAGGTAGGCGGCTCCCAGAGCGGGAATCACTGGGAATTCGGCCAGATGGAGTCAGGGTTGCCTCCCCTCCATTTTGTCGAGTCTGGTGGACCGCCCAGGAGCCGCCGGACCAGTATCAGAGCTGCGAACGGGGGGAGACTGGAGCCCAGCTCGCGAGCCCAGCTGCGATGGGATCCCGGAGGGCAGTGGGTTTTGGGTGTTGGCCCATCGCCTTGGGGTCCCGGAAGCAGCCGGATGAAACCGCCCATCACACTAGCCACCATCTTCGCGTCAGACGCTGAGAAAATGCCTCACGACCAGATCAACAGAGCAAGACCAGTTCGAGCCCAGATGCGGCCAGGGGGCTAAAAATAGTGAAAAGAATGTCTTTAAGCAGTATTCCACGAAGAGCAGGAAAGTTTATCGGAAGGAGATATAAAGACGAAAGAAAGACATACAGAATCTGCCAAGTAGTTGAGGTGCGGGAGGGGGAGGGAGGTGGGGACATTGGTGTGTAGTGGGTTTGGGTGGAGGGATGGGTGTTGGAACACTGTAGATCCAAAACTCCACATGAGCATCTTTCAATTGTATGTCTAAAATGGTGTAAAATATTTGGGGGAAATAATAAAATTAAATAAAAAAAAAGAAAAGGGAGATTTTCCAAGAAGACCACTCCCAAAGTCTACTCCCCTTGGCAATGGCCCTAGCAACCTTAACCTAGGTTGAAGCCCCACATGGGAGTAGTTTGGGGAGAAATCTATAAAAGCCGACCTGACCAATGGACTGCGGCCGCATATGCTGCCTGAACCCACGTAGCCAAGCACACGTGGTGCCCAAGCTGCGTGTGTCGCCCGCATCTCCCCTCTTGAGATGTGTACTCTCTCTCTTTCTCATTTTCCTTCCTCCTTCCCCGTCCTAAAACCTCCATAATAAAATCTGTTTTACTTTGCTGCTCGTCTAGTCCTGAAAATTCTTTTTCTGCGAGGAAGACAAGAATCCTGAGGAAACCCTGGGTAAGGCCTAGGACTGACTTGCCTGTTGTCAGTCCCTAGCCTGACCAGTGGGTCCTGGGCGGCAGAGGCAGCTGGGGAGAAAGCGACCATCTCTCTCCCCCTTCCGCCTCACACAAGCCACCAATGAGGCCCACCACCTACATCAAAATCAGGACGGTTCCTTGACAAAACTTTTCTAAGGATGTTATCTTGGCTTTTCCTGAGGGGACTATAACCCTTTTCAGCCACTCCATGGCGGATACAACCCCTCCCGTGTATGGTAGAGGGAGAACCCTCCCATACATCTTTCTAGATGACTCAACTTCTTGTGGGTTTTTTTTTTTTGCTTCTTTGTTTGTTTCAAACAACAAGTATACTACCCACATGGCAGGGCCTGGCAAGCTACCCGTGTAGTATTTGATATGCCAAAAACCAGTAACAACTATAGACACCTCATTCCCATGACCTGAAGGAATGGTTTGAGGCTCTTCATGTTCCTGGAGCGAGCAGATGCCCTTGGGCTTCACTAGCATGTGACAGGACATGTGGAGAAGTCACTGGTGCCCGCTTGAGCAAATCAATGAACAACAGGAAGACAAGTGATACAAGTGAAGTGATTGTTTACTTTTCAGGTCATACCCAGCAATGCTCAGGGTTTACTCCTGACTCTGCACTGAGGAATTACTCCTAGCCATGCTTGGGGGACCATATGGGATGCCAGGATCGCATCTAGGTCAGCGGCGTGCAAGGCAAACAAACACCCTACCCGCTGTGCTATCGCTCCAGTCCTGACTCTTAACTTCTTGTTACTCAAGGGAGAGAGGGGGAGAGAGAGGATGTTCTTTCTCCCTAGGGGACTTCAGTCCCTTGTCACATGGCCACCCAAAACAGAGAATCATTGATCTGTGGACATTGCAACAATGACTCCTGTATTACCCCAAGCACCCCTGGAGCTTACCAGGCCTCCCACACAACCTTGGCTTATGTGTGGAGCCAAACCTGCCCCCTGCCCTGGCTTTGGAGCAAAGTCACTACCTTAATCTCGAGAAGAGGAAACCGTCCTCTGGCTCGCTGCATTGCTGGGCTGGGCTTGCTGTAGTGTTTGCAGTGTTTGCAGAGCCCTGCCTTGCCACAGGCTGGCTGTCCTTTGTTACTCCCCCACCTTCTTCTTTCTGACTTAGGACCCAGCTACTAGTTGACTTGGTTGTTTTTTTTTCTCCCACTGGGTGACAGCCTTTCGGCCTTTTGCTGACCCTGAGCTAATCCTCATTAGTATGTCCGTGAGCCTCCTTTCCTCAGCTGCTGAGCTGAGTTGGGGAGAGGGATCGGATTTCGGCCTGGGTTTTTCCGCTAGTGAATTTTCCTCCCCTTCCACCCATGAATGGGGACGTGAGACGGACAAAGGAGGGGTGGCCCTTGGCAGAGCCCATCCAAGCACTATCTAGCCAATGGAGAGCTTAGCCATAGTGGACTCAGCTAGTGACTTTCGGCCAACTTTTTTTTTTTTTTTTTTGCTTTTTTGGGTCACACCCGGCGATGCTCAGGGGTTACTCCTGGCTCTGCACTCAGGAATTACTCCTGGCGGTGCTCGGGGACCATATGGGATGGCGGGGATTGAACCCGGGCTGGCACAGGCCGGCCACGCAACGCAAACGCCAGTCGGATGCCACCCCAGACTGTGTGCTCTCGTGGAATTTCGCAGGTAGCCCACTCGGACTCCGTGGCCTGTTCAGGGGCTCATTCACTCACACAGGGGCTATTACATTCCTCCCCCAGTCCCCACAGGAATTCCCAAGGGTGCCTACTTTACCTCCTTCCTCGTGGAATTTTCCCTGCAAGGTCCCATCTGGGTCTCCAAAGTGAAGCAGGCAGACCCCCATGGGTGGCTTATGTGAGGCGGGAAGGAGAGAGACGGTCACTTTCTCCCCAGCCACCTCTGACACCCGGGCCCTGCTGGGCACGCCAGACCTCACCCAGGCTTTGCAGTTTCTTGTCTTTACCTTTCTGAAGAATTTCAGGAGGAGACATGCAGTGAAGTAAAACAAATTTTATTTGGGGTTTTTTTTAGGAAAAGGGAAGGAGAGAGAGGAAGAGTGTGAGTAGAGAGAGAGAGAGAGAGAGAGAGAGAGAGAGAGAGAGAGAGCAGTGTGCTCAAGAAATAGAGTGCGGGCTTCTCCAGCGGGAGTGGGCCCCAGCTCTCACACACACATTCCAGCATTAGATATGAAAGCGTGAAAGTTCACATCTCAAGAGGGGAGATGCGAGGAACACTTGTGCTCGGGCTCCATATGTGCTTGGCCACGTGGGCTCAAGCAGCACGTGGGCTCGGGCAGCATCTGCGTGCCCTTCCTTTGTTCAAGGGGACCTTTGTAGGTCCCTCTCTTAGGCTGCCCACCGCATGCTGCTTCCAGGAGAGGGCTAGGGCCTTAAATGACCTTAACAGGTCAGATTCCTATGGATATTTCTCTGTCTTTGTTCAGGGCTTCTCTGGCGAAGGTAGGGGGGTCGGCTCAGGGGCCCTAAACTCTTAGTGCTGGTTCCTTAATTGGTTTTCTATCTCGGTGTATGTTGTTTGTTCTCCTGGAGCCTCTCTGAAGCCAGGCAGAGGGTCTTACCTTGTTAAAGTCCCTTCTTACGGGTCCAGTAGCTGAATTTACTGATTCTTAGAAATTTCATGGCCTTGTCCATTTGTTCTGGGGGCCCAGTCCTGTCTTCCTGCCCATGTCACCCCTTTCAGCTTCTTCAAATCGCTCATGCTACAAAACTGGCTAAGAGCCACCCTGGCAGTGCAACCAACTGAACTCCACCTCCGCGGGCTCCTGGGCCCTTGCTGGAGGCTCGTGCTCTCCACTCAAGCACTTATCATGAGCACTCCTTTGAAACACAACCTTAAGTGCTGAAACAAAACACACACCACCTCCTGGCTCTTGTAGCACCTGCTGCCTTTGGAGTCCCAAATTTCTCTGGAGAGTTACCAGGAGTTCTGCCAAGGTAAATCGTTGGCAATGCTCCAGCAGCCACAGAAATAACACACAAACAACCACCAGTGAAGTCTGCTTCTTAAGACGGAAAGGAGAGAGGCAGGCATACTGAAGACCATGGTGCTCTCGGCTGCCCTGCTCCTCCTGCTCCTCCTCCTCCTTGGGCTCTTGCTTCCTCTGGAGTCACCCCTGCCTCCAGGGGCCGGCTTCCTCCTGGACCTCGACCTCTCCCTTTCCTGGGGAACATTTTGCAAATAGATCCCAAAGGCTTTCTCAAGTCCTTCCTGGCGGTGAGATGGGGCAGGGAGTGGGGTTTTGCGTGCAGGAGGTGAGCAGTTTGTAAACAGCTCCCAGGTAATGAAGCAGCTGAGAATGAAGCTTTGGGTGGGACCTTGGAGGACTTCCTGGAGATGATCTGTTGGTATCGTCACAACCCAACGATGTATTTCACTAGCACATCCTAGAAGGAATTTAGGAAAACTTAACTGAATGGGAAAGTTCCCATAAGTTTAAGGTTTTAAGCTAAGTGCTGCAAGAAACAACGGTGCCCCGATATTCGTTTGAATAAAAGGTTTTGCGTCCTGCGTGATTTGTCCAGAAGAAGAATGACTGTACCATCTGCACCTCAGTTCTTTATTGTCTGAGAAATCTCCAGTTTCTCACACAGGTGGAGCCAGACATTGTGCCCACCAGGAGTGAATGACAGGGTTTTTTCTCATCACGTCCCCACCCACCTAGATTGTTCACAATTTGTTTTGATATGTGCAATTCTTGCTGTTGTGAGATAAGACCTCATTGTTGTCTTGATTTGGATTTGCCTAATAATGAGCGATGGTGAGCACCTTTTCACATTGGCCGGCTCTCTGCAGAGAAAGCGTATGCTTTCCTCTTCCCATTTTTGATAGGGCTTTTGGATTTTTTGTTGTGAGTGGTGGTGGTGGTGGTGGTCTTTGGGAATACTTTATATATCTTGGATATTGACCCTTTATCTGATGTGTTGAGCACAAATATTTTCTCACACTCAGCTGGGTCTCTTTCAGTAATCCTTGCAGGGTTGGTTTGGTTGTGGCCAATATCCACAGCTTTGCTTGTCTAGAAAGATTTTTATCCTTCCGTCAAGTCAAAATGACAGCTTTGAGTGGACTCTAGTTGAATTGTATTTTTTTTATTCAGTGCTTTAAATATGTCATTTACTTGCTTATATAGTATCATTGAAGATCTATTGTGGTTCTTGTATTATTTTCCTTATGTTGAGGTTTTTCTTTCTTCTTTGATGCTTTAAGTAGTCTATTTCCTTCCTTCTTTCTCTTTTCCTTTCTTTCTTTTTTTTTTTTTTACAGTTTTTATTACGACGTGTCTTGGTGTTATTCTGCTTGAGTTATTTTGTTTGGAACTCTTGCGACTGTGCCGCGGTCTTCCTCCAGAGACCGGGGAAGTTCTCAATTATTTCTCTCATCAGCCGTTCTTTGTTCTTCCCCTTTTGCTTTTTCCTCTCCTGCTGGTGTTCCTATGATTCTAGATTATTCCTCAGGATATACTTGCTAAACTTGCTGTACATCAAGAATCTTACATTATCTTCCATTCTTTTACTTCTTTGGAATTTTACCACTTCATTATTGCTACTGGCTTATATTTTGTCACAGATAACTTCTCCACATTCAGAATTCTGCTGCTGTGGCTTGCTATTGTGTCCTTGAAGGTCTATGATTCCATTTGTGTGGACTCTTTCATATTCTGAATCGGTTCTTTGTTGAGCTCATTGGTTTAGCTTCCAGTGATTGCTTCATTTCTATCACCATTGCATGCAATGTTGTTTTGAGATTCTCTTCTACGTGGCTCAAGGCTCAAGATTTTTGCTGAGCTTGTGGACCTGAACTCCTGCTCCTCTCTACCAGTACAGCTGAATTCCTTCCCTGCCCCCGCCATTGAATTTAGAATTTTGTGGGTCCTGAAAGTTGAACTTTAGATTCCAAATGATCTGAATACTAATCTGATTTGATATTTTAGACATAGGGTGACTGTTTATGATATGTTATTCTATTTACATGATCCTGAAATAGTGTTTCAGTGGGACAGACAGGGGTGGGTCTAATTCCTCCCGTTTAGATACCAGGTTATTATTGAGGTGTTCTGGTAGAGAACATAGAACCTCACCAGTGCTTAGAGTTTGTGAGGCAGGAGGAATAACACACCTGCGTGGTTCTAGGTGTCAGTATGGACAGTGGGACAATTTACCACACCTGACTGGATTTAGAAAGACTTCAGCCTGGGCAATCTGTAGAGGGTAGCTGCAGGATGGAGGGAAGGGCTTCAAAGGCTCCCCAAAGTCTGGAAATGTGGGGGCTAGGGAGTCCCAGGGCTGGCTGGAATGGGAAGGACCCTGATTCAAGACCTGTGTTTATTTTTCTTTTTCCCCCATTCATCTATGGACCTATGGTTATTTAGGTTTTTCCATATCTTTATTATTATAAATAATACCACAACAAGCATGGGGGTATCTGTGGCTTTTTTACTTAATGCTTTTAATTTGTTTGGCTAAGTGGCCACGATGGCAAATCTATTTTAAAATTTTGAGGTTTGTGGGATATAAAAAAAAATAGCATGAGACTACTAGCCAAGACCAGGCAAAACAGGCCAGGAGGACTGGTCAAGGGTTGGACTCTACCACAAATGTGTGGGGAGCTGAGGGCAGATAAGATAGAGAAGGGACCAGTTTGGTAATAATAGCTGGGAATGGTAATGCTAAACTGGAACTGAGTATTGAAAGTAGGTAAAGGGATATGCATGATAACCCTTCAGTGTCTGTATTGCAAAACAAAATGTTCAAAAGTTAAGAGAAATTGAGAGACAGTGAGAGAAGAACAATGCCTGCCATAGAGGTAGGTTGTGTGTGTGTGTTGGGGGAGGGGACAATGGGGAACATTGATGTTGGGAAATGTGCACTGGTGGAGGGATGGGTGTTGGAACACTGTATGACTGAAATCCAATCATAAACAACTTTGTAATGGTCTATTGCATGTCGATTCAATAAAAATATAATAATAATAATAATAATAATAATATTGAGAAAACTGCTCATTGACCCTTTTTTGTGCGTGAGGCTCCCAAGCAATGTTCAGGAGACCTAAGACTCTCCCCCCACTCGCAACTGGTGATTTTTACCTTACTGTTTCCATGCAAAGGCTGAGAATGTGATGCTCGCGGTGGGGACATCCTGGCTACCTTGGTGGTACCAGGATCTTTAAGACCACGCCAGTGGCACTGGGAGGGCCGCTGGGATGCATTCACCAATGTTTGGAGGAACCATGTGGCGTCAGGAATAGAAGCTGGATCGGACCCAAGCTCGGTATGCACCTTCACCTCTGTGCTACCTAGCAGGCCCCACACTGATTTCTATGGTGTGTGCAGCAGGTTAAATTCCTACCAACATTGCACAAGGAATCCTTTTCTTCAGATGCTTGCCTGCTTTTGTTATTTCTTCTTTCTTTGCGATAATTATTCTGACAGGTGCAAGATGATATTGCATTGTAGTTTGATCCGCATTTCCTGATGATTAGAGATACGAAGAACCTACTTACAGACCTTTGGGCCATTTCCATGTAAGATGTGGGAAATACTATTTTCCATCAGATCCCTTTGTTGTTTTAGAATTGTATGAATTCTTTTTACTATTCTGGGCATTAGCCAATCATCTCATGTATGCTTGGCTAATACTTTATCCAATTCAGCCTGTTTTTCCCTTTAGTTGATTTTTTCACTGCACAAAAGGATTTTAGTTCCATGAAGTTCCATATCTTTTTTTGTCTGTTTTTTTTCTTCTCTTGCCTGTGTTTTCCAAAATACACCACTGAAACTGATGTCAAGGAGTTTGTCACCTATATTTTCATTTAAAAATATGTTAGGGGCTGGTGCAATAGCACAGCAGATAGGGCGTTTGCCTTGCATGTGACAGACCCAGGTTTGATCCCTGGCATCCCATTTGGTCCCCCGAGCACTGTCAGGAGTGATTCCTGAGTTCAGTGCCAGGAGTAATCCCTGAGCATTGCCGAATGTGACCCAAAAAGCACAGATAGATAAGATGGATAGATAGATAGATAGATAGATAGATAGATAGATAGATAGATAGATAGATAGATAGATAGATAGATAGATAGATAGATAGATAGATAGATAGATAGATAGATAGATAGATAGATAGATAGATAGGGGGGGGAGGGGGGGGGGGATAGATAGATAGATAGATAGATAGATAGATAGATAGATAGATAGATAGATAGATAGATAGATAGAGAGAGATAGATAGATAGATAGATAGATAGATAGATAGAGAGATAGATAGATAGATAGATAGATAGATAGATGATATAGATAGATAGATAGAGAGAGAGATAGATAGATCACTTCACATCCCGTTATTTGTTAATTTGCTCTAGGGGGCGCTAGTAACATTTCCATTTGTCCTTATCACATGCCAGTGTAGCCCAATGGCATCTGCTTGCTTCAGGATACAAAGAGCCTCAAACCATTCATTCAGGGTCTTCACAAAGAAGTCTGACCATCTTGTAGGTAGGCGGCTGTTGCAGGACTCCTCTAAGAGCCTCTGCATCTGCTCTGGATTGCCTCCTGCAGATCACTTCATAGATAGGAGGGTAATCTAGGTGTGGCAGTTTATCTGACCATGTAATCTGTACTGGCTGGTATAAATATTCTCTCATGCTACCACAATCATAGTGGGACTAGCTAGATCTTACCAGCATATTTGCCTGGCCACGTTGGATCTCTATGTAATTAGACCAGAGAGAAATGCTGTTTGCCTCCAAGCAAGCAAGCATGGCTCCCTGATAACTCAAAGGCAACTAAAATACAAAACTACCGTGAAGTAGACGAGACTTGTGAAGGCTTGGAGAAATATTTAACTGGCATTAGTATTAGTCTTTGGTACAGAGACATGCCATCTCAGAAACCCCCTTCTCTACTCTATAAAGGCCTTTCCAGGCAGATCTTGTCTCAAAACATTAGCATATAATAGAGCCTAGGTGAGGTGCTGGGAGAAATTACCTAAGGGCATTTAACCCTTCCTGCTTCCCATAATAGTGGGAGGTCTGAGTTGCAGGGGTATAAAACCAGCTTGCTTCCTCTCCTCCTCTCTCTCTCTCTCTCTCTCTCTCTCTCTCTCTCTCTCTCTCTCTCTCTCTCGGGCATAGCAGAGCCTGGCAAGCTGTCCGATGCGATTTTGATATGCCAAAACCTGTAATAACTATCTATTAGATAGATGGATGGATGGATGGATGGATGGATGGATGGATGGATGGATGGATGGATGGATGGATGGATGGATGGGCGGACATACGGACGGACAGACCAGACGGACGGACGGACAGACGGATGGGCGGACGGACGAACGAATGAACGAATGAATGAACTAACGAATGAATGAATAATATTTGAGTTATGCACAAATTGTTCATAATACAGTTATTTTGAGCGTTCAGTTGTTCCAATACCAATCCTACTACCAGTGTGATCTTCCCTCACCATTGTCCTGTTTCCATTCACCCCTCAATCCTGCTCCTTTGGCAAGCACAAACTAATTTATTTTATATTGCTCTTTACAGCGCAATGGTGAGTGGAGTTATAAAAAAGAAATAATTTAGTAGAAGAAAATTTGTGAAAATTATATATGTTCCAATGTTGTTATTAAAATCATGGTCAGAGGATATTCTGAGCTGTTTGTTACTAGTTGATCCTCCTGTGTTATTGTTTTCACTTATTGAACTTAGTGGGCTTCTATGATACTTTTCCATCTAATTTGTTGTGCACTAAAGGGGCTAGCAGTATTGTGGAATTTGGAGGTTTTACACAACCATGTGCTCCATGACCTCCAGGATCTGTGAACTGAGATAATTTTTGGTCCCCTTCCTGGGGAGTCCCCAGAGTTTCCAGTCTGAATACTGGAGTACCTGTTAGTTTCATTGGCTTGGATTGGTATCTCTTCCAAGATCAGTCATGAGGTTGTTAACATGGCACTAAGAGGCAGAGGCTGTGGAATGTGGGTGTCCTATATTTTCTTTAAGGAGCTTTATAGCTTCAGGTCTTGCATTCCAGTGTTTGCTGCATATGAGTTCATTTTTGGGTAGGGTGTGGTCCACCTTCCATATTTTGCTCATAGCTGTCCTGCTTTCTCAGCACCACCTATTGAAGAGACTGTCCTTTCCCAATTGTGTATCTTCCCTTGTCATAAATGTGTTGACCTTTTGTATGGGGCTTATTTCTGGTTTTCTATTTTATTCTATTGCTCTGCCTATCTGTATTTATGATAATACATATTGTTTTCTTTACAATAGCTTTGTTTGGAGTTATTTTATTATTCCTAAATAATTATGATTATAAATGCATTTTTTTTTCTTTTTGGGTCACAACTGGTGATGCTCAGGTTACATCTGTCTTTGCTCTCAGGAATTACTCCTCACAGTGCTCAGGGAATCATATGGGATACCGGAGATCGAACTCTGCTCAATAGTGTGCAAGGCAAATGCCCTACTAGTTGTATTATGGATCTGGCCACTAAATAGAATTTTTTTCTTAAATTTCTCTTTTTGTTAGCTTATTTTTAGTATATAAATATACAATTAATTTTGATATATTGATCTTGTAATTTTCTACTTTATTAAATATGTTCATTAGTTCTAACAGGTTTTTGATATTAAATATTTTTCATACAGAATATGTCATCTGCAAATAGTGACAGTTTTGCTTCTTTTCCTATTTTGATGCTTTTTCTTCTTCTTACCTAATTGCTTTCACAAGAACTTCTAATACAACTATCACTATCACTATATCACTTCTAATACAAATTCAATAAAAATGGGGTTAATGCGCTTCTTTGCCATGTCTCTTATTTTAAAACAATTATTTTTTGTTCAAGAAATATCTCTTATGTGTGAATATTAAGAAATCATAGTAAGGAAACAACAAACAGTCAAAATCATTGAGATTGGAGATTTTGCCTATAGACTGACTTACTTGGCTGGCCCTGGCAAGGTCCTCTATAACACTGGGTGGGGGGTCAGAGGACGGCACTGCAGTGTGGATGTGGGTTGGAAAGATGAAAACTATGACAGTTAGTACTTAGTACCTCCTAAGAGTGGTTAAAAACTCTTTTTAGCTTTTCACAGTTGAGTGTGATGTTAGCTAGGGTTTGTGATATATGACTTTCATACAAGTGGTGATGTATGATCATATATACTTACTGAGAACTTTTTATCATAAATTGATGACTATTTTTGTAAAATACATTTGATGCATCTATTCCAGTAAATAGGTGAATTTTACCTTTTATTTTTTTGTATCATATTGATTGGTTAAAGGAAAATGTTGAACTGTCCTTGCATCCTACTAATAAGCCCCATTTGATGGTATATGATCCCTTTGCTACATTACTAAACTTGGTTTGCTAATATTTTGTTGAGGATTCTTTGCATCTGTGTCTAGAGGAATATTTTCTTTTTCTGGTATGTGTGTGCTGTCCTTGTTTGGGTTTGGCTAAAGGTAATTCTGGTCATATAGAATGAGTTTGGCAACTTCTCCACCTCTTCATTCTGGGGAAGAGTTGGAAAAGATAGGTATTAAATCTTCGAATGTTTGGTAGCATTTGCAGGTGAAACTCTCTGGTCTTGAGTGTTTATGTTGGGAGACTTTTTTGTTGTTTCCTCAGTTTTTTTATTAATAATATGTTTATTATGGTTTCTTCCTCTGTTTCTTCATGGTTCAATCTCTGAAATCTTGAGAAATCATAACTGGGAGAATTTCTGGGAGAAACGAGAGACTGTAAGACATACGGAGGTGCAGGTGGGGCAGAGCCCAAGTCTCTTCTTCCTTGATGGAGCTGCAGCCAGAGGCATCTGGGAAGTAGGTGAATAAGGTCTGAGCAAGATGATCCTTTCCTGGACCTATTAGAGACTGAGCTCTGGACCTTGTTCCCACAGCTACGAGAAAAATATGGCGATGTCTTTACCATCTACCTGGGCCCCGACCTGCTGTTGTCTTGTGTGGGTACAAGGCAGTGAAAGAAGCCCTGGTGGATCAGGCAGAGGCATTCTCTGGCCGAGGACCTATCGCCATCACTGACCCTGTCTTCCAGGGAACTGGTGAGTGAGGAATGGGATTGAGGCTCCAGATTGGGGAGAAGAGGAGAAAACGTACCATGCATCAGCCCATCTTTCCTCCCCTGCCCTCCCAATCAGGTGTGATTTTTGCCAATGGAAAATCTTGGAAGGTTCTTCGACGATTCTCTCTGGCCACCTTGAGGGACTTTGGGATGGGGAAGCGGAGCATTGAGGAGCGAATCAAAGAGGAGGCTCAGTGTCTGGTGGAGGAGCTGTGGAAATCACAGGGGTGAGTCCTCCAGGCTAAAAAGAAAGAGGGGAAGGCGGAAAGGATGGTGAAATGAGGACAGAGAAAAGAAACAAAAGAACATAACCTATGGAGGAGAGAGGGAGGGAGGGGGAGAGAGAAAGAGTGAGGGAGGGTCAAAGAAGATAGGAAAGAGAAATCAAGACAGAAAAACTGAGAGCACTGACAAAGATCTATCCATAAGCAGATTTCAAGGAAAAGGCTTTCAAAGTAAAGGGTGGAGACTGACATCCAATCAGGAGACACAAAACATCAATGAAGTCCAAGACAGAGGCAGGAGAAGTGACTTGGGAACAGTTGGGGATAAGACCAAAGGGAATCCCAGGTGCACCAGAAAAGTCAACTAAACACAAAGACCAGGGAAAAAAAAGCAAGAGATAAGAGAAGTGGATAAGATAATGATGAAAAGTTGCAATGCAGAGGTCCAGTGAAAGTGGGTTGGTCAAGACCAAACAGCCAGGTCAGAAGCTCCCAGAAAGACTCTATAGGGGGAACCCCCATGACAGACCTCTCATCCCCAGGGACCTATCTGGACCCAACTTTCCTCTTTCATTCCGTCTCGGCCAACATCATTTGCTCAATTGTTTTTGGTGAGCGCTTTCATTACCATGATCCCAGATTCTTACGACTACTAAATTTACTGAATGAAATCTTCACCATTGCCAGCTCTTTCTACAGCCAGGTAAGGACAAATATTTCACAATGGACCAGAAATTGGGGGTGGATGGATTGTAGGAAGGAATTAGATGTTTTTTATTGTCCTGAACCTTGAAACAAGAAGGCATCAAAGGACTGCTTTTCTACACACACACACACACACACACACACACACACACACACACACACCAGTCCCAGGTGAGACAACGAGTCATATTGGAGGTCAGAACCAGGCTCTGGAAAAGGTGAACTTTGAGAAGAAAGATTTCAATGTGTGTAACAGTGACTAGAACAGGGTGACACTGCTCACGTATGGCGTGTGTATTTATTTTGAGTATCTATGTGTTAGTCTGCTCAGCTGAGGGACACAATTCCCAAGTCCATGAGTAAATGGTGATTTTCTTCAGATATTATTGTTTTCTGAAGTGCCCAATCTCCACACACACGCTGGAAGACCTGGGCCCTCAGCACTAACCCGGAGATTGGAGAAGGCTCTGGGGTCTTCCATGCTTCCCTCTAGATATTTGAACTCCTTTCTGGCATCTTGAAACACTTTCCTGGCACCCACACACGTTTGTACAGCAAAATTCAAGAAGTGAAAGATTTTATCACTGAGAATATTGAGATACATCGGAAGACCCTGGACGTCAGCTCCCCAAAGGACTTCATCGATTCTTTTCTGATACACATGGACAAGGTAAGGACCGCTGGGGGTGAATGGGAGGATGATGGACTCCGCTGATACTGTAGGAGAATGTTTGGTCATGAAGTGCCTATTGCTTAAACATTGAAATACTTCCCTTTGGATTTGGTTTTATTTTTGGTTTTGGCCAAAACCATTTTCCACATCCGGACTTCCCTCTCATCACAACTCCACCCAGCAGACCAGACTATCACAGCCAGCTCGCGGCTAGGGCCGCGCGGTTCATCAATAATTGTTTTATTTAGAGGTGACTACAACAGTATGCCACCCACATGGCAAGCCTGGAAAGCTGCTTGTGTAGTATTTGATATGCCAAATACCAGTAACATTTATATTAGGTCATTCCCGTGACCTAATATAATGGTTTGAGGCTCTTTATGTTCCTGGAGCAAGCGGATGCCTTTCGGTGCTACTAGTACGAGACAGGACATATGGAGATATTACTGGTGCCCGCTCTAGCAAATAGATGATTAACGGGAAGATAGTGATAGTGATTGGTTTTGGCCCACCCACCCCTGCTCAGGGGTTACTCTTGCTCTGCACTAAGGAATCACTCTTGGTGGTGCTTGGGGCACCATCTGTGATGCTGGGGATTAAACCTGGATCAATCACTTGCAAGGCAAGTGCCTTAACCACTGGACTATATCTCCGGTCCTAAAATACTTCCCTTTGATGGGTACAATAACCCACTGATGCACCACTGAACCTTCCCCCTTTGCTTTTCGGTCTTTACAGGTCCTCTTCCAGAAATGCTTTTTTTATTTTATTTATTTATTTATTTATTTATTTTGCTTTTTGGGTCACACCCAGCAATGCTCAGGGTTACTCCTGGCTCTGCATTCAGGAATTACTCCTGGAGGTGCTCGGGGACCATATGGGATGCCAGGGATCGAACCCGGGCTGGCATAGGCTGGCCACGTGCAAGGCAAACAACCTACCCGCTTGACTATCGCCTCCGGCCCCCAGAAATGCTTTTAAAGGGTAATTTTAAATTCAAATAAAATTAAAGCAATCAAGTTTTGTAACAGTGTATAATGTTTAATACTTAGTACATTAAAAATAATATATCATGGCCACATGAGTTTTTCCCCCTGAAATTAAGGATGTTTTATATCAGAAAGTTCATTGATATCATGTAAACATCTGGTAATGATAAGGAATATTACATATTAATATGCTTAAGAGATATTCCACAAAATTCATTACTGCTTAAAATGCATCAAATATTAATGAAGTAGAAATTGGTAAATATTTAACATACAAAATACATATGCCATTCAGCCACAAATCTAGCAAAAGAGAAATCACCAGAACTCTCTATCAAGTCGGAAACAAGACAAGAATGCTGTATTATTTACTAATGAATGAGAGGTATTATTACCAAATGCAGACAGAAAAAAAATAAAATAAATACAGGAAGGAAAATTGGTGAAACTCTCAATTTGGGTAACCTTGGTGATGCTTAAACTCACAGAGGTAATAATAATTACTGTCAAACTGTCTCATCCAGCAAAGGGCCCCAGAAAACTTACTTCCTCCTTCCATTCTGATTGGTCAGAGATCCAGCTCTGCCTCTTTTCGCCTTCCATTCTGATTGGCCAGAGACCCAGATCTGTGCTCCTTCCATGCTGATTGGCCAGAGCCGAGATCTGATTGGTTGGAAGTCAAGTCTGTCTTGCTTGTTAGAGGACAATGTCTTTTCTGGATAACCTGCAAATTGCCATGTGGATTATTAAACATCCTCAACATCTTCCTAGTATAAATAGCTGCAAGATCCAATAAGAACATATTATTATCCAATGAGAGCATAGGGCAGAGACGGTTGCAACAACAATCATTAGTCTTTTATATTTATTGAGTACTTTCATACATCCAAAAACCCTTGACGATGAATTGAGGCAGTCAGAGAAAGCTCCTTGCCTGAAATCACGCAGCTGGTAGTGCCCACCTAAATATAATTTGGGCGCCTAAAATGCCTGTGTACCAGGGAATTTTATTCAGTGCCCATATTTTTTGTTTGCTTGTTTTTTTTTTTTTATTTTGGGGCCACATTTGGCGGTGCTCAGGGCTTACTTCTGGCTCTGAACTCAAGAATTACTCCTGACAGTGCTCCGGGGACCATATTGGATGCTGGGGATCGAACCCGGGTCCGCCACGTGCTATAGAAACACTCTACCTGCTATACTGCTATTCACTGCCCCACTGTTTTTGGCAATTTTTTGGCCTTGAAAGAGGAAAATAAGCCAAAAGACAAACTGGCACAGAGTAATATGGGATGAAACGAGGGAGAAAGAAAAAAAATGATCCAGAAACTGGAAACCTCTGCGACAGCGGATGTGAAGGCTTGTCCTTTGCCCTCCCAGGAGCGCTTCGATCCCGAAAGTGAGTTCCACGAGAAGAACCTGGTCCACACGGTGCTCTCGCTGTTCTTCGCCGGCACCGAGAGCACCAGCACCACGCTCCGCTCTGGCGCTGCTCATCCTTCTAAAGAACCCGGATGTCACAGGTTAGTTGGGTGGATGGTGGACGTTGGTGGACGGGACTCTGCCAGAGTTTGGGGATGGGTAAAGACTTGGCAACCTCAAACCTGATTGGCCTGAAGGAAAAATAAAACACCCTCCCCAGTAGGAAATTGTAATTTATAACCAAGCTTTGCTGCTGAACAAAGTTGGCAGTGGTGGAGGGAACGTGACTCCCTGGTGGGGGGGATGGGAAAGAGACACTGGAAATATAAAACAATTATTTTAATGCTATTGCAAACTCATACCACAATAAAAGCAAATGTGGAAAATGGGTGGTTTTCTTTATTTCTCTTTTTGTTTTCATTCAATGAT
The DNA here is from genome assembly GCA_021461705.1 of Cryptotis parvus. Lineage (NCBI taxonomy): Eukaryota > Metazoa > Chordata > Mammalia > Eulipotyphla > Soricidae > Cryptotis > Cryptotis parvus. The sequence goes on along the minus strand of JAJIBD010007191.1, from coordinate 25,496 downwards.
GTGCCGGATGGTTTGGGAAGACAACTTATACTTAGGCAATACACTGCGATTTGCAAAAACTCATTTGAACTATTGTGCGAGTTTGGTCAAGAGAATTTGTTCAGGTCAAGAGTTCTCAAGACAACACCCCTCCCACTGGCTGTTTGCATCAGTTCTGGGGTGACCAGGTTGAGTTTGAGTTCATTGTAATGGCATGTCCCTCTCCACTCCCACTCTGCCCTTCTCAGAGAAGATTCAAGCAGAGATAGACAGAGTGATCGGCCCACACCGCCTCCCAGCTCTTGAAGACCGGGCCAAGATGCCTTACACGGATGCTGTTATCCACGAGATTCAGAGATTCAGCGACCTCACCCCAATTGGTGTCCCCCACTGTGTTATCAAGGAGACTTGCTTCCGCGGGTTACCATCTCCCGAAGGTCAGGCCAGAAGGGCACAAATCTTGGGTGGTAGTTAGAGTTCATGCTTCTGCTTGTTGGACTACAATGAGAATTTTTTTTATTTCCAGATATTTATGGGAGGGGATAGTACCCTTTCCCTTCTGTTTTATTATTTTAAAAAAAAACACTTATTGGCTATTAGATTTATTTTTTAAAGTGCACTATATACTTACTGAATTCATGAACAGACCTGTGCTTCAAGCTATTTCTCGAACCTGACTTCATCACAAAAAGCTCTTCTCAATTTGATGTTTCTCTTTCCACACCTTCTTGAAATTCATATGAACATGTTCTGCACAGATGTGTGCATACACAAAGAGCAGCATATACTGCATCTGTCGCTTAGGCTCTGTGGCAACAGGGTGCCACACCTCCTTTCCTTTCCATCTTTACATCCGTACCATGGTTATGTTCAACTTGTGTTTCATTGGATGTATGTGTTTCCTTTCTTAATCTTGTGGCATACTAAAGATCTTCAAGTCTGTGAATATAGCAAAATCATCGGGTGAAAAAAAATGATTAACTCATTTATTCCATGGTTGTGTGTTTCCAAGTTTAGATGTACTTAGGGATTATAGTCATCATTTCTTCAAATTAGACTATGGTTCTCATGCTGGCCTTGAGTTCTTGGAGACCTCTGCTGAATTTAGCTTTTAGTTAATGTATCATGGAGAAGTCCAAAGAGTCTTGAGGAAATGGGGAAATGGTGTTGATGGGGGTGGGTGGAGAGAGAGCTGGAGGGCTCAGAGCACAAGTCTTAACCATCTCCGATTTTAACCTCACTGTGGAGTTTTGTGGTGGTTGCAATTCATTATCTTTATTTTTCCATAATTGATCTGCACTTTCTTGATGACCATTTGAGTTTCCTTGATTTTGAGGACCTTTTAGAACACTACCGTGTACCCCATCATGAGCTCTGTCCTCCACGACCCACTGCACTTTGAGAAGCCAGATGACTTCTACCCTGGCCATTTCCTGGATGCAGACGGTAACTTTCGGAAGCAGGAAGCCTTCATCCCATTCTCCATGGGTAAGTCAGACCCTCCCTCACCCTATGAAGATGTGGCTAGTCCCCACACACAATGTTGATACCGAGGACAGGAATAGAAACAAAAGTACCTCACGTGTACATCTATGGAGATGATCCTTTGAATGTGCCAGGAGAGGTTCTTGGAGCAGCCAAATGCTTTCAGGGTTTCTCTGCAATGACTCTCCCTTCTAATTACCATCTCAGGAAAACGTCTCTGTATAGGCGAGGGCTTGGCCCGCTCAGAGCTCTTCCTCTTCTTCACTTCGATGCTGCAGAATTTCTCCTTGCACTCCTCCAAGGCACCTGAAGACATTGACCTCACCCCACGGGAGAACGGGCTGGGAAAACTGCCCCCTGTGTTCCAGCTCTGCTTCCTGCCCCGCCAGGGGAGGTGGAAGGGAAGCAGAGACCCTCAGAGCCCTGAAGAATGAGTCTGCAGAGCCCCCTGACTCTCCCATGTTCATTGCCCCAGAGGGAATCCCCTCCTTGCTCTCCCCATCCTCCTGCCTGCTGCAACCACGGTCACCCCAGATACCCTTGACTACTGAACAAGAGTTTCTGCTGACTGACTGTTTTGGCTTTTTGGTTTTGTTTATTTGGGGGCTACTACCCAGCAGTGCTCAGGGGTTACTCCTAGCTCTGCACCCAGAAATTACTTCTGGCAGTGCTCAGGGGTTCCATATGGGATGTGAAGATTGGAACCCAGGTCAGCAGTGTGTAAAGCAAATGCCATACCAGCTGTACTATTGCTCCACCCCATTCCGTTGACCAATTGTTGACCTTAGAGTCTCAAAGCCACTTGATATCCCTGCCAGCCCCCCCACAGTTAGGGGAACTGAGGACTGAAGGGAGGAAAACTCAGATCCAAGGTTATACAGGGTGGCCAACAGCAGGGCAGAGTACAGCCTTGCCCCCTCCCACCCGACTCCTCTGCATCTGCATCCTACTCCTCACCCTTGAAGTTCAAAGCCTTTACTTGGCATTTAAATGAGGACAAGTATAGAAACAAAAATACCTCATGTGCACATCTAGGGAGATATCCTCTGAATGTGCTCGGAGGGTTGTGGAGCCCCCAAATGTGCTCAGGGTCTCTCTGCAATGATGCTTCCCTTCATCTCTAATCCAAGCCCTCTACAGTCACTCATTTCTGGGGATAAGTTTGGGTAAGGCCAGTCCAAACAGAGCCCCAGCAGCCGAAAATCCTCCACACTTCACAATTGCTGCCACGTCAAGGTCAGTTTTCAATGCTTGGAAGAGCCCTACCCATGAACTAATCCATTGAAAAATTGAGTTTTTGCAACCGAATTCTCCAGGCTTTCAGAGTTGGAGATGGTCTCCCTTCCTCGCTCCCCCTGTTCTTCAGAAGGCCAGGTGGTAGCACCCATGCCCCAAAGGCACCACCTAGAATAAATTTAACTCTAATTTTATCACCCAGTTATATAATCTCTGGAATACCTGGAGCACAAAGCCTCAAATGTGGCTGTGTGCCATCTCAAATTATCACCTACTTATAATCTCCGAATACCGGGAGCATGCAGCCGCAAATGTGGCTGTGTGCCATCTCAAATTATCACCTACTTATAATCTCCGGAATACCGGGAGCATGCAGCCGCAAATGTGGCTGTGTGCCATTTAAATTCTCTCGGTCCGGTGGCGTGTGATCTCTCAAATTCTAGTATACTGATATACCAAGTATCACATCACATTTAATAGATGTAATATAAGACACCCAGTAACAAAATATATAGCCACAAGGCCTATCCTGTAACAACGTATCAGTATTTTCTTATACAAAGGGCTTAATGACCCAAAAGCTCCATTTTAAGATTGAACTATCCTCATTAACTTTCTTCTAAGAAAACATTTTCAACCATATTTAGCAAATTAGCTATAACAAGCAATATAAAATAAAGTATTGAGGATCTGCTTAGAGGCTCAAGCAGTGGTTAGGAAAGTTTGAAATGATTGTGATCCGCAGTTGCAATGGTGGTAGGTTTGGGGTGAATATTGAATATTTGTAAGAAACTAACATGAATATCTTTGCTAAACTATTGAGTAGAACCCACTACATAATAAGCTCAATAAGTGAAAGCAATAATACAAATGGTCCAATTCACTCATAAGAACTCAGTAAAAAGATCATGACTTGGCAATATAATTCTGAAATATATGTTATAATAAACAATATAATTATTGCCTGCTAAGGGAGCAGGTATAGGGGCAGGTGGGAAATGAGGGTCTTTGGTGGTAGTAAGGGCACATTGGTGGAAGAACTTGTGTTGGAATATTGAATACTTGAAACAACTGTACTGTGAAGAACTTTGTAAATCACGGTGTTTAAATAAAGTTTAAAAAATAAAAATAACAAAAAATAAAAAATACATTTCTGCTCTTCATAGGCTCTTGTTATTGTTTTAGTGCTTGTTATTGTTTTAGTGCTTGAGGATCAGGCTGTGTGTCCATGTGTATGTGTGTGTGTCTGTGTGTGTCAGTGTGTGAGGTCTGTGCTGACACAGACCTCGAGCTACACCTCCTCGAGCCACGCCTCCAAAGTCACTGTTTTTCCTTCTGAAGTAAAAGTTCCCTAACTTAGAATAAATCATTTAATTAAGAATTTATTTCAACTGGAAGTAACGGGTGAACAGGAACCAGAGATTCAGTTATATGGTGATACAGGCTTGGTAACAACAAAAGCATAAGATTTAAGCTGCAACTGCTGGAGCTTTGTAATGTGCCAGTCAAGGTGCGGCGGGGCTGGGTTGGGGTGGAGATGGGGAGAGAATAGAGGAGCTTTGCTGGAGGGAAGCTGACGCAGGTGCTGGGACTGGTGTTGAAATAATTTTATGCCTAACACTTAACTATCAATAATGTTGTAAATCACACTTCTTTATTTTTTAAAAAATTTGTTTTTAACTTTATATCACCAGTGAATGGTGGGGGGGGGGGGTGAGGCGGGGGTGGCGGGTGGGGGGGTGGTATGTCGCGGGCGCAGGGGGGTGAGCTGGGGTAATGTGTGTTGGACGATGATATAGCGGGGGGAGGGGGGGGGGGGTGCCGGTGGGTGGGCGTGGGGGGGGGGGGGGGGGGCTTGCGGTGGTGGATGGGGCGAGATGGGGGGGGCTTGGTTGGGGGGGGGCTGGGGGGGGCGTTTGTGTGTGTGGGGTGCGAGGGTAGTGGGGGGGGTTTTCCGGTGGGATGGGGGGAGGGCATTTTGTTGGGTTGTTTTGGGGGGGGGGGGGGGCGCAGGGGGGGGGACTGGTACGGGGCATGAGATGTACAATTACAAAGCTGTTACTGATTAGGTTCCAGTCATGCAGTGTTCCAGCACCCGTCCCTCTACCAGTGCACATTTCCCAGCAACAGTGTCCCCCAGATTCCCTCCACCCTCCCCCAGCCTGCCTCTATGGCAGGCACCCCTCCCCTTCCCTCTCCTTCCCTTCCCTCCCCTCCCATTCCCCCTTTCCTTCCTCTTCCTCCCTCCTCCTCCCCTTCCCTTCTCTCCCCTCTCCTTCCCTTTCCTCCCCTCCTTTCCTTCCCTCCCCTCCCCTCTCCTTCCCTTCCCTCCCCTCCCTCTCCTTCCCTTTCCTCCCCTCCCTTCTCTCCCCTCCCCTCCCCTTCCCTCCCTCCTCCCTTCTCCCCTCCCCTCCCTTCCCTTCCTCCCTCTCCTTCCCTTTCCCCCTCTCCTTCCCTCCCCTTCTCTTCCCTCCCCTCCCTCTCCTTCCCTCCCTCCCCTCCCCTCTCCTTCCCTCCCTCCCTTCCCTTCACTCCCCTCCTTTCTTCCCTCCCTCCCCTTCCCTTTCTCTCTCTCCCTCTCTCTCTCTCTCTCTCTCTCTCTTCCCCACACCCCCCCATTCTCTTGTGTATTGTGGCTTGCAACACATACATTGAAGGGTATTATGTATATTTCTTTACTGCTCAATAAATCAGTCACCCTTCCCTTGGGGACCCTGGCCAGCACCACCCCCCCGCAGGAATGAGGGAGACCTAGATCTTGCCAGACTTTTTCCCTGCAGAAAAGGAGAAGGATGGACTTGGGAGAAACTCTGCCTTGCTGCTGCTGAGAAAGGGAAGAAAGAAAGACACCTAATGCAGCTGGGAGTTCTGAATAGCAGTACTCATTTACAGAGCACAGTTTAAGCCTTTTATACAATATTTGGGTGGAGGGGGCACAAATCACGTGGCATCTGCAAGCTCCTGGGCCATTGTAACAGATAACAATCACTGATTTAGCATTTGCAAGGTAACAATCATTGATTTACATATTCCTGTGGTAAGAAGACCAGGCACATCCTGCCTCACCTTAGATGTAAATCATTGGCCTGCCAGTCTCCCATTGGATAAGCACAGATGTCTTTCATGTAGGTGTAAACTCTTCTGCAATCGAAAGCTCCACTGCCCTGAGAACAGGGGCCCACCTCTGGGCCCCCTCCTCCAGGGCCTTATGGAGAAAAGTGCAGGCCTGAATACTGGCTGCTTTGAGCCTAACACCTTCCTCTGACAGCCACGAACATGTTTCAGTCTTTGAATTATCCTATTCTTGAAGTTATGCCTAAATGGACCCAGTATTCAGCTTTGGTCTGCAAGGTCAGTCACATTGTAATGAGGCTCAATAGTTCATTCCTTGGGACAGGAGCAATAGTACAACATGTAGGGTGTTTGCCTTGCAATATGACAGACCCAGGTTTGATCCCTGGCATCCCATATGGTCCCCTGAGCACTATCAGGAGTAATTCCTGAGTGCAGAGTCAGGAGCAACCCCTGAGAATCACCAGGTATGACTTAAAAAGCCAAAAATAAAAATGCATTCCTTGTTTGGCTGCAAAATAGCCACTGTATGAAAATGCCTCTATGATCTCGATCTCTTCGCCAACAGATGAACATGTGGGTTGTTTCCAGTGTTGGGTGACTGTGAGCAGGGGTGCCCTGACATGGATGACCATTCTGGAATCCCTTCACAGAGGTAACAGGAAAGAAGTTGCTCCTCAGGCTCACTAGCAGAACTTGTGCTCTGGGAGGCTGGGGCCAGACCTCCCCTCCAGACGCTGTCATGTTAAGTGAAATAAGACACTAATCCAGTGTCTAACAAAGGGCACCAACCTTCAACCTATGTGGCTCCACAGGACTCCTGCACATCTCTGTTAGCCCCTGACAGCCACAGAAAAGAAATAGGAATCGTGTTATTCACTTGGCTGATAATAAATCCTCCGGCAGCTGAGGCCAGAGAGGGTAGGCCACCGCCTTGAGGTTGGAGTAGATTCACAGCCAAGCCCACTGTCTCCCAAGGCTGAGTGCTTGGATGTGTACTGCATGGGCCCCTATGTGGGTGGCCCACTCAGATTGTTTCTCAGCAACCTTGTGCAGCGGGTTCCCTCCTTGTCAAGCCAAGGAATCCAGCACATCTTGTCCAGAGTCAGGCTGTTCCACAGAGAAACTGGCAAGGATCACACATCCTTCTATCTGCACACCGGGTGGGCTTCTACTGTCAAAGTGCTCCGCTCTCTCCCTCTATCATCCTGTCTAACCAATCCCTGAGGACCCCACACTCAGGAAGGAGAGCAAGAAGGAGGGGTGTGGGGTGGGTGGGAGGGTCACTGCAGCTCAGAATATGGATAACCGGAGCTGTACCCACTACCTTCAGAGTATGTGTGGTCACATACAGAAGGCAAAACGTTCTTTTTCTCGGCTGTTTATTCAACATCTCCCAAGCAACCTCAAGCGCACACTGCCCAACCCCAGGGCTGAACCCTTGGCAGAGCTAGCCACAACCCTAGTACCCTGTGTCCCTCCAGAAATTACAACAGATCTCACATCTCTCCTCTGGACAAGTCCTCTGACTGAGCCCAAATTCTGAGTCCCTGCCTGGCCTGTTTTAACATTAACACCAGCAGCGGAAGCGGCAGATCAACAATCAAAATTTCTTTTCAGTTACGGATAGCGAATGCCGTCACTGGTGATGTAGTGGACCCAGGAAGTCACGTTGCTGTGTCCAGCTTCACAATCAGAGGAGAAAAGCAGCTTCCGCAGCCTCTGGAGAACGAGGTACTGGCTGCAACTGGGCTTATTGGAAAGGCTCAACCTGCAAAGCGAGGTCGTAAAACTCAGCACCGTGCTGGTCTGCTATCTGCTTTGCGCTCTAATCCACATGAGACTGCTGCAAACAAAGAATCTCGTCCCACTTAGAGACTCTCTGGACTATGCCATCAGCTTCCCTAGCAACCTCCTCATCCCCCAACTTGACGACTGACACAAATGCTGCCGTTTCCAAAAGTTCATCTCAGTAAATACATATCAACCTCAGAGCTTCCTCACTGCTCTTTCTGTTCTTGCTATGGATACGCAGATCGCCAAGATTGCAAATGTACTAAAGCACTGTGATTTACAAAGTTCTTTACAGCTGCGTTTGAGACATACAATGTGCAGCACCCTTCCCACCACCAGTGTTCCCAGGCTCCCTCCCTAGGCCCTGTCCCCGCCAGCCTGCCCTTTGATTGCTAACTTTTGGGTCTCTTGATTTCAGTGTAGTTGACCTTGTGGCTCTGTCAATTCTTTAACATCACCTTTTTTTTTTTTGGGGGGGGGGGGCGGCGGAGAGATAGCAAAGCAGGTAGGGCATTTGCTTTGCACACGGCTGACCCGGCTGACCAGGGTTCGATCCCTGGCATCCCATATGGTCCTCGGAGCACCACCAGGAGTAATTGCTGAGTGAAGAGCTAGGAGTAATTCTTGAGTATCACTGGGTGTGACCCAAAAAGAAAAAAAAAAACCACCTTTGTACCTGAATCCCCAACCTGGTCCCCCTTTGCTTCTCTGTCTCTTCTCCCCCTCCCCTCCACTCTTTCCTTCTCCTCCCTGTATTCTAGGATCGAGGTTGACCTGTACAGGACAAGGGAATGTGCTGTTTTAAAAGATTGCTCTTTTCATCAGCTCCTGTCACAGGGACAGGGTTATTCAGAAACGGCGGTGGTCAAGGAGGGGAAGGTCGTTCTTATCGGCCCTGAAAACAACAAGGCCAGAGACATAGCACAGCAGTTAGGGCTCTTGCCTTGCATGCGGCTGATCTGGGTTCAATTCCCAGCACCACGAATGATATCCTGTGCACAGAGCCAGGAATAAGCCCTGAACACTGCCAGTGTGGCCCCCAAACCCAACCAAAAAATCCAGCGAGATCTCTGGCAATGAGTACCACCTTAGAAAACACTTTATCACAAGCAAAATTCTTTCTCTTTGCCAGATACCTTGGTGTTTACTAGCTACTTTATGAATTCCAAAATTCTTTACTATGAATGTGGTGTTTCTATAGTTTTCAAAACACATTTTATGGAGGTAGCAGAGAGTGGGGGATGTAGAAAATATTTCATAACTGGGAAGAATTTTTTGGCAGAAGTATTTTATCTTTTCCAATATTTTTGACATGCCAAGAATTTTAAAATGTCAAGTATGATATCTTTTTATTATTAAGTATAAAATATACAAAGCAATTTACAAATACTTTGTCATTTACTAGCCCCTTTACAAATAAATTGATGTAATAAATCATGCACAGTTTTATGGGGGAGGTGGTTGTGGTGGGGAGTACGGCTTGGTTTGGTGTTTACACCTCACCTGGCTATGCTCAAGGCTTACTCCTGCTCCTGTACTCAGGAATCACTCCTGGCCAGCCCGCGGGACCATCGGTGGTGCCAGGGGAGGGAGCCTGGGTCAACTGCCTGTGAGGCGAGGACCCTGTGCTGCTCGTCACTCCAGCCCCGCCGTGCACTGCTGTAAGAAGTGTTTTACTCTTCAGCTGTTTTATACTTTGTGAAGCAGCTGCCCATTACAAATCTCTTCTCTGAGAATTCAGGACTTTAGAATTGAAATGTTTGCAAGCTCGGAGCCCTGAAGTCTTTCCCAAGGCAACAGATAAGATACTACCTCTCCGTATTATTTGTTGAAAGTGACAACACATTGCAATTGTTAATCAATTTGACAACTACAACATCATATCACTTATATAATTTGTGGGCTAATACTCAAAATAATTCTAAGGGTTTTAAAGTACTTGATTTTATTTTGAGTTGGGGCCCTGAGCAGTTGTGCTCAGGGCTTACTCCTGGCTCCCGGGACCATTTGGGGTGCCAGATTATGAACCCCAGTTGACCGTATGCAAGGCAAGTGCCCACTCACTGTACTCCAGCACCCTCAAAGTACTTAAAGAATTCATAAATTATTCCGTTAACATTATTGAGCCTCTTGTGGCCTGAGTGATAGTTCAGAGGGTAAGGCATTTGCCTTGCATGAGGCTGACCCATGTTTGATCCCCAGCATCCAACATGGTCCCCTGAGCACCACCAGGAGTAATTCCTTAGTGAAAAGCCAGGAGTAACCCCTGAGCATTGCTGGGTGTGTCCCAAAAAACACTACTGAGCCTCAGTTTCTGTTGACAGAGACTGTCTTTGAGTCCTAAGATAATTTGAGGTGATTATGAACCTCAAAAAATTATACTAGCAGTTCATCCAGAGACACCCACCATGCGGTGTCCCTGGGGGTAAACAGGTTCTGGACCCGACCTGTCCAAAGCCCCAGAGGCCAGGAAAACCTCCATGATCCACAATCTCAGTTATTTTCAAGGCCAGCCCTCAGAGCTCCTTAGAGCTTCACCCAGGAGGAAAGCGATTTCAAACAAAAGGTATGCAGCAATATAAAACAGGTTATGCTTGGGATATGCTCAAACAGTGGTTGCAAATTTTGAAATGTTATTCGTAGTTGCAGAATTGGTGGGTTTGGGCTTGAGGAGTGGAAGCCCACTACATTGTATAAATTCAGTAAATTAATGCAAGAATACAGATGGTCCAAATTCAAAAGTAACAACCAGAAAAAAGGTTTTTACTGTATCAATACCATTACCATATATGTGCTGTAATGGTATAATTAATGACAGCTAAGGGAGCAGGCATGGGGGTGGGGGACAAGAGGGTCTTTGGTGGTGGTGGGAGCACACTGGTGGTGAGATTAGGGTTGAACAATGAAAGCTTTTAACAATGGTATCGTGAAAAGCTTTGTACTTTGTAAATCACGGCACTTAAATAAAGTTTAATTTAAAAATATACTAGTTTGCATTACTTTATAACTAACAGATCAAATACTTAACAAAGCAAGTTACCAGAGACAAAGATGCCACTGTGTAGAAAGTGCCTTTTTCTGAGTAGGCACAGAGTTTACATTATGTAAGAAACTTTCACCTCTTACAAATAATTGGAATATTACAAAACACTTAAAGACTTACTTATCTTTCTAAATTATAGAGTGTTTTGCTGCTTCTAAGCATTTTAATAATCACAAAGCACTTTATATAGATGGATCACTTCACATTTAGAAAAGTGTTGCCCAACCCTGACATTCAGAGTGTTCTGCAGCGTAGTTCTCTCTGCTGTTTACGAACATTCTGTAGCTTCCAAAGCACAATGACAAAACACTTCAAAACTTTTAAAGGTTTTAGGTGGCACCCAGGATGGAGTATTTATAAATGCTTTGCTTTATGAAGTGTGTTGCAATTATTCAAAGGTTTTGCTGTTTACAAAAGACTTTAGCTGAGGAACTGGAGCGATAGTACCGGGGTTAGGGTGATAGCCCAGTGGGTATAGCATTTGCCTTGCATGCGGCCAACCTGGATTCGATCCCCAGCATCCTATATGGTCCTCCGAGCACTGCCAGGAGTAATTCCTGAGTGCAGAGCCAGGAGTAACCCCTGAGCATTTCTGGGTGTGATGCAAAAAAAAAAAAAAAGACTTTTAAAAAAGTTCTTTTTGAAGTCCTTCTCCAATTTGGCTCTTTAGTTTGGGAGGAGACTAATGTATGCTAAACTCATCTTGATTCTAGATGACATCCTTGAGTGTGACCCCACATCTTAGACCAGGAGACCAATATCTAAGAAGGGATGTTAGGCTCCAGTAGAAATCCATTTCCAAAGGAACTAAACCAGCAAAACAAGCCTGGAATCCACAATTCATGACAGAGCCAGTGCCCGTCTGGACAAAGATAGCTAATTGCTTTATATTTTTTCATAGATATTGGCTTATTATCAAAAGAGTTGATAACTGGAACCTAATCATGTTTTGAGTATCCTTGAAATTGAGAAGCAGATTTATCCACTATGACACTGAAAAATAATTCTGAAGCCAATTGCTTATATAGCTCACTGATTCTAGGAGGAAATTTTCTAATCATGTTTGTGTTGACTTGAATAAATCAAAGAAACAAAAAAATCGGGACCAGAGTGATGGTACAGCAGGTAGGGTGCTTGCCTTGCACATGGTTAACCCAGGTTCAATTCCTGGAATCCCAGATGGCCTTCTGAACACTGCCAGGAATAATTTCTGAGTGAAGAGCCAGGAATAAACTCTGATTACCACCAGGTGTGATCTTAAAAGGAAAAAAGAAGAAGAAGAAGAAGAAGAAGAAGAAGAAGAAGAAGAAGAAGAAGAAGAAGAAGAAGAGGAGGAGGAGGAGGAGGAGGAGGAGGAGGAGGAGCAGGAGGAGGAGGAAGAAGAGGAAGAAGGAAGAAGGAAAGAAGGAAGAAGAAGAGAATGAGGAAGAGGAAGAAGAGGAAGGAAGAGGAAGAAGGAAGAGGAAGATAAGGAGGAAGAGGAAGAAGGAAGAAGAAGAGGAGGAGGGAAGAAGAGGAAGAGGAGGAGAGAAGAAAGAAGAAAGCAGAACGTAGAAAGAAGAAAGAAGAAGCCCAAAATGAAAAAAAAAGAATTTATTCCAAGGTCAGGAAAAACAGGAGCCAGATGGATTGGTCAATGATTGGATATTTGCCACAATTTTGTGAGGGGGAAAGGGCAGTTAGAATAGAGAAGGGACCAGTATGACAATAATAGTTGGAAATGATCACTTTGGACAGGAACTGAATGTTGAAAGTAGGTAAAGGGATATATCTTATAACCTTTCAGCATCTGCATTGCTACTATGGTCAGTGAAGGGCACATATAGTGACCACCTTTTCATTCTCTCACCTCTCCCCACTGTGCTTGGTCATGGAGTTTTGTAATCCGAGGCGAACAGTTTATCACTGTTTGCTACTGTCTATTCCCTTATCTTATCTCTATACCAAAGATATGTGAGATCTGTGCATTTGTTCATCCTCCCCAATGGGTAAAAAAAGTTGCAGTATACATACACATACTGGGTAAATCTTGAAAGCATCTGCTGGATGGTATTGGAATAAAGACAGTCCTGTAGACCTATGGAATAGAGTTTAACACCCTATATTCAATATTTGAACACACTCTAAAATATGTGAGAATAAAGTTTAACACCCTATATTCAATATTTGAACACACTCAAATATATTTAATCTTATAAAAGATTAAGAAATCTTTTATAAAAGAGCAAAAAATATTTGTGAAGTAAAGCCTCTTCAACAAGTGATGCTGGGGAAAGTGGGCAGCTACATGCAAAAAAATGAACTTAGATCTCTTTCTAACACCATGCACAAAAGTCAGATCAAAATGGATTAAAGATCTCAACATCAGACCTGACTCTGTAAGGTATACACCAAAAAAAAAAAAAAACAGGCAAAACCCTCCATGACATTGAAGCTAAAGGCAACTTCAAAGATGAAACACCTCTGACAAAGCAAGTGGAAGCAAAGACATACATACATGGAACTAAAAAGTTTTTGTACCTCTAAAGAAATGGTGACCACAATACAAAGACAGACCACCAATTGGGAAAGAATATTTACCCAATACCTATCTGATAAGGGGTTAATATCCAAGATATAAAAGGCACTGGTAGAACCTTACAAGAAAAAATATAATCCCACTAAAATTTAAGGAGAAGAAATGAACAGAAACTTCCTCAGAGAAGAAATTCAAATGGCCAAAAGGCATGTGAAAAAAATGCTCTTCATCATTAATCATCAAGGAGATCTAAATCAAAACAATGATATATCCTCTAACACCACAGAGACTGGCACATATCGAAAAGAGCAAAAACAACAAGTGCTGGAGTGGGGGAGAAAGGGACTTTTCATTCACTGTTAGTGAGAATGCCAACTGGCCCAGCCTTTTTGGAAAACAATATAGACATTCTTCCAAAAACTAGAAATCGAGCTCCCATTTGACCCATAAATATCACTCCTATGAGTATACCCATAGGTATCACTCCTATGAGTATACCCATAGGGGCCCCAAAACACACAGCAGAAACACCATCTGCACTTCTATGTACATCACAGCACTATTCACGATAGCCAGAATCTGGAAACAATGGAGTGTCCGAGAACGGACAACTGGGTAAAGAAACTATGGTACAGCTTCACAACGAAATACTATGTATCTCTTAGGAAAAATGAAGTCATGAAATTTGCCTACAAATGGATGAACATGGAAATTATCATGTTGAGTGAAATTAGTCAGAAGGAAAAAGATATAGAATGACTGTATTGATTTTGTGGGATATTAAAAAGTATTATGAGACTAATATCCAAGGCTAGGCAAAACAGGGGCCCAGGAGCCAGGAGGATCTGTCAAGGGTTGGAATCTACCACGTGTGTGTGTGGGGGGGGAGGGGGTTAAAGGTTAGATAAGATAGAGAAGGGATCAGTCTGCCTATAATAGTTGGAAATATTAATAATAAACTAGAACTGAGTGTTGAAAGTAGATAAAGGGATATGCATGATAACCCCTTAGTGTATATATCGCAAAACACAATGCAGAAAAGAAGACAGAAAGAGAGAGAGAGAAGAAAGTGCCTGCCACAGAGGCAGGCAGGGTGTGTGAAGTGGGGCAGGGAAACCGGGGTCATTGGTGACCAGAAATGTGCACCAATGGAGGGATGGCTACAGCAACATTGTATGACGGACCCCAATCATGAATAGTTTTGTCATTGTCTATTTCATGGTGATATAATAAAATTAAAAATAAATAGAAAAGAGTTGGGAAAGGTCTGCAGGACACTGGCCGCTGTTCGTGGTGCTGATGGCAAGTCGCCTTCCTAGCAATGGGTCTGGTTTTCCCACTCCTGGTTGAGACTTTCTGACTGACAACCCTCGGCCAGTTATCTGGTGCTGAAGGAGAACTGAAAGCAGAACTGGACGGAGGGAAAAAATGATGCCCCGAAGTGGTTGAAAATTACAGAAGCCCAGAAAGAAAAATATTCGCTCTGATATTGTCCCTAGCAGCTACTATTAAATAAATTCAGGGACTAGAGCACTAACTTCCCTCTTTTTTCTCGAACTCTCCAATCTCTTCCCAGCCGTGCTGTCAGCTTTACCCACAGCGAGTTTCCTTCTTCACTCCTCAGCTGGCTTCTCTTTTCTCTTCTTTTTATGATTAAAAATTTTATTATACCACCGTGAGATACACAATTACAACATTGCTCATGTTTAGAGGTTTCGGTCACATAGTGTTCCAGCACCCTGCCCTCCACTAATTTCACTCAACATAATAATTTCCATGTCCAACCATTTGTAGGCAAATTTCATGACTTATTTTCCTAAGAGATGCATAGTATTCCATTGTGAAGCTGTACCATAGTTTCCACCAGTGCCCATTTCCCACCACCAATGTCCTCAGTTCCCTCCCTCCTCCTATAGCCTGCCTCCATGGCAGGTTCTTTATCTCTTTTCTCTCTCCCTCTCTCTCTTTTCCTTCTCTTATACATTGTGGATTGCACTACATACACTTAGAAGCCATCATGTGCATTTTTTGCCTGTATTTAATGCTCAGTTCTAAAATGTTCATCATCACTAATCATCAGAGAGATGCAAATCAAAACAACAATGAGATATCACCTCACATCACAGAGACTGGCCCGTATCCAAAGGGTAAAAGCAACAAGTGCTGGCGTGGATGCGGGAAAAGGGGACTCTCATACATTATTGGTGGAAATGTTGACTTGTACAACCTTTCTGGAAAACAATATGGACATTCCTCCAAAGACTAGAAATTGATCTCCCTTTTGACCCAGCCATACCACTCCTGGGAATATACCCTGGGAAGCCAAAAACACACAGCGGAAACACAATCCGCACTTTTATTTTCATAGCAGCACTATTCACAATAGCCAGAACCTGGAAACAACCAGTATGCCCGAGAACTGATGACTGGATAAAGAAACTGTGGTACATCTACACAATGGAATACTATGCAGCTGTTGGGAAAAATTAAGTTATGAAATTTGCCTATAAATGGATGCCTATAATGGATCATGTTGAGTGAAATTAGTCAGAAGGAAAGAGAGAGATATAGAATGACTGCATTTATTTGCATGACATAAATATATCAGGTGGTCTTACCAAAAGTGGAAATTACCGCAAACGTGTGGGAGTCAGAGGTTAGGTAAGACAGAGAAGGGAACATGTGTGAATAAATCTCTTTTCTCTTCTTGACCTTTGCCTAAATGTCTTCTTTACAAAGAGTCCTTCCTGGAATCAATTTATATTAAATCAGCCCTGCAAGTTAAGAAATTTTTTTTCTTTTGGGGTCACACCTGGCAATGCTCAGGGGATACTCCTGACTCACTCAGGAATTACTCCTGGCGGTGCTCGGAAACCATATGGGATGCCGGGGATCAAACCGGGTCAGCTGGGTGCAAGGTAAATGCCCTACCTGCTATGCTATCTCTCTGACCCCAAGTTAAGAAATTGGAACTGAAGCTATAGTACAGTGGGTAGGGCATTTTCCTTGCAACCAGATGACCCAGATTCAATTCCTGGATCCCATATGATCCCCCAAGCACCACAGGAGTAATTCCTGAGTGCAGAGCCAGCAGTAACAGCTGAGTGTCTTATATTAAATGCTGACCAACTTATATTAAACCAGCTCTGCAAGTTACTCTGAAGCCCCTAAGCTTGTTTCATCTGTAGCACCCTTGCCAACTCAAGCTTTGTTTTTCTCTCCCTGTTCATTATTTCTATGCCAATGTCCTTTATGCTAAAACATTGTGTAAGTAGAAGCTTGTGATGGAGGCACTTCCTGTAGGATCTCCAGTACCAATTCAGTGCCCAAAGATCTTACAGACTTCCCTGCCTTTGACCTGTGGATGCTATCTATGACGGCTGCTAATAAACTTCCTGACAAGGAAACATGGCATTCCTGATTGGGGGCTTAGATATCAGGGAAGAGACTGTCCCAAAAGTCACACAGTAATTCTGGGTCCCTAGGGCCCCTCCCCTTGTCTGCTGGGGTTGTAGCAGACTCAAGAGACACGGGCAGAAGAAGGTAATGCAGTAACGAGAAGGAGCAAGGTTTTCTCTCCCCTGCCTTCCCCCTAGCAGAAAAAGAAGTCTAGCAACACAGCTGCAGACAGATCTGGAGAAACAGGCCTGGCTTGCATAGGAAGTTCCTGAGATTTGAGAGCTGTTTGCATGGAGCTTTTCCAGGGGTGAAGACTGAGTGATCCAGGGTGGGAAGTGGAAAATTCTGGAAGAAAGAGACCAACCTTCCAATTTGGATGAAGTTCAAGGTTCCAAGAATGATGAAGGACGCTATGCTAGGACTTGAAGCAAGTTGCCAAGAGAGGGCAGGAGAGAGCTGCCCAGGGAGAACTGGTAACGTGCCTGGGTTTCTGGGCAAGGAGCCTGTGGTAGAGCCCTGTGGTAGAGCCCTGCTGCAGGGGTGGGTCTGTGGTGCTGGAAGTCTGACTGCCCATGTGTGGGCAAACGGGGGTGGGGCAGCCAAGGGGGGCTGGGGCTGCTAGAGCAATGTCCTCACTGGCCAAGCACCGCTCCCAGCTGTCCCTGCACACGTGTGAGTAAGTGTGTTGGCTCTGTTCCTGCCCCCTCCCCAGCCCCATTTGCAAAGGTCTTTGTTAGGAAATCAGTTTTCTCTGGGGTCATGAGGGTGGTGCCTTTGCATCAGATTGGAATCCTCAGAAGAGGAAGAGATGCCAGAATGTGTGTAGGAGATGGCAGCTGTTTTGCAAGCTGGAGAGTCTGAACCCACGGAATCTGCCAGGGTTTTGAATGTGAGCATCCCAGCCCCCAGAACCTCCATCCATAAATACGTTAAGTGACCCAGTCTGTCTTGAGAGATAGTACATGTGCTCTCCATGTGGCTGACCCAGGACTTTTTAAAAATTTTTGTTGGTTTTTGTTGTTGTTGTTGCTGTTTTGGCTTTCTGGGTCACATCCAGCAATGCTCAGGGGTTACTCCTGGCTCTACACTCAGGAATTACTCCTGGAGGTGCTCAGGGAACCATATGGGATGCCGGGATTGAACCCGGATCAGCCACATGCAAGGCAAACACTCTACCCGCTGTGCTATTGCTCGGGCCCCTGACCCAAATTTGATCCCCCAGCATTCCATATGGCTCCCTAAACACTGCTAGGAGTAATTCCTTAGCTCAGAGCCAAAAGTAACCCCTGAAGCATCCCCGGGTGCTTTAAAAAGTTGCCCCGTCCAGGGTACTTTGTTAGAGCAACTATCGCTGATTAGGACATTAGCTCATACCCCCACCTGGGGGCAGCAGGTTGTGCAGGTGCGGCCTGGAGCACTGTAAGCTGCCTTTGTTTACATGTTGATCAAGGATCTGTTTCCTAGCGATCCCACTGCCCAAGTCTCAGTTTTCTCATATTTGTTGCACCACTCAGGATGTTGGAACAAAACAACATAGAAAAGATGACGATGGGAAAGTACCTGGGCTTAAGCGTATCCAGAGCAACGCCCGAGACAGCACGGCCAAAGCCAAGGAAAGCCAGAACCTTTGGAGTTCCTGACTGTATCAGGTGGCAGAGCCCTGCTCCTGCTTCCCCCTTGGGTGACCGCTGAGGCGTTAGGAAACGAAGGTGGCACAGAGCAACATGACAGGCAGGCAGCAGGAGGACCCTTGCCAATGGCCTATGCTGAGTGGACGTGTGAACTCATCTGAAACTGGGGCCCTCTCCAAGGGGCCCTCTCCAGCACGGCCATCTGCCCTGCACATTCTTGGCTGCCTCTGGGGAACCCGTGGCCAAGCCGGGGTAGGGGGTCCTTTGAGGAAGCTGACTCAGAGACAGTCTGGTGTGTGGGGCGATGTGGATTGGGAGAGCCGTTGGGGTCTCCAATACCTGTGGAAGGGGAGGAGGAGGACGGAGTCATGGAAGGAGGTGTGGTAGCAGCACATCCACCACGAGGACAAGCCATCGAGCTGTAGAGCCAGGAGGGGCGTCCTGTACCTGTAGCTGCCGATGGGGACCGGCACCATCCTGAAAGGGGTGTTAAGTGTCTTAGTCTCCCCACTCCCCCTGCTCCATCCCTTTAATTTTTTCTTTTTTGGCTTTTTGGTCACACCCAGCTATGCGTGGTTAGTCCTGGCTCTGTACTCAGGATTATTCCTGGCCATGCTTAGGGAACCATATACTGGAACCCAACCCAGGTGAACCATGTGCAAGGCAAATGCCCGACCTGCTATACTATTGCTCCAGATCCACCCACCCACTGCTCTACGCCTCACCTGACACACACACACAAACACACACACACACACACACACACACACACACACACACTTTAAATTTTTCATTAAGGCACTGTGAGTTACGCACTTCCTCAAAGCTGAGTTTCTGGCTACAATGCTCCACCACCTCCATTGTCAACTTCCCTCCACCTTAAAGAAAAAATTTAAAAATGTTAATCCAATCGAATTCAACACGCGACATAGCCAGCCATATACAGAAAGAGTTGGCAGACACTTGTGCCACGGAACAGACTGGCACTGTAGGAAGATGAACAGTAAGCATTGACGTATTTGGCATTCACTCCAAAGCAAAGCGCGCGGAGGCTGGAGCCGAAAAGAAAGCACCCCTGCAGATAAGCAACCTCAGCGACATTCCCGCATGCCCATTAGCCTGACAACCAAGGGTCACTTAGGAACCACGCCATGTCACTGTTCAGTGTTCCTTTCTCTAAAAGGACTTTATAATCATTCGGGGCAAAGGATATATCTTCTTTTATGTTCGCCACCACGACTCACAATTTTACAATACTTTTTTGTGAAATCAACATTTCAGCACCCCATAGGGCCCCCCATCGCTGCACCTTCCTGCTGTAAGGCAATCCTCCCCCACCCCTACCTCACTGTCACCTCCACATTCTCTTGTAAAACTGCCCTGATACGCTTTAGAAACAGCATGTAGGTGCGGCCAGAGTGAAGTGCAGCCAGGAGGGCATTTGTCTCGCATTTGGCTGACCTGGGTTCAATCCCCGGCATCCCATATGGTTATCAGAGCACCACCAGGATAATTCAATGGCATGTAGGTGTTTTGTTTCTAATCACAATCCAAATTCATGCTCATGAAAACCGTCCTTGGTCCCATGATGGTTTGGTCCACGCACAGCTGTGTACCCTCCGTGGCCTGCAGCCTCTTCCTCTCCTTCCTCAGCAGATACCCCTGGGAGGAGAGAGTCCGGAGAGGAGGAGATTTACAGGGCAATGCAGAGAGCCTTGGAGATAAGATGGGGAAGTTACCCAAGGCACTGGAGGGAGAAAGTGGAGCCAAGAGTCCTCCAGGAGCACGGTGGGAGACAGACCAAAAAGAGTGACCGGAAGTGAGCAGAGAGGACAAAGAGAGTCAAAGCGCGGAGCAGTGAGGGAAAGACAGAAGGATGAGGGCCCGCAGCAGGCGCCTGGTCCGCAGCTTCCTAGGACACCGGAGAACAGTCGAGAAGGGGGGAGGGGCCTTGCTACAGCCTGGCCCTGGAGCCCTGCCAGGCCTTGCAGTGGCCTCGCTCCTCCCGCAGGGGGCGCACATGCTCTGGGGTTCCCGAGGGAGTGCTTGTGGCTTGCTCCAGCCTCGCTGTCAGCCTGGACCCCTCGGGCAATATGGGCCACCCCGCCTGGCCCCTGGGAATCAGCCTGATGGTGTTTGGGTGGGGAAAGGGGACAGCCTGGGCCACATCTGTCGCTCGCTTTGTTTATCAAGCAACGGTTTCGACAGCGGAGCTAGTGACTGAGGTTATGAAATCCTCAGGGGTCAACTGTGGTCAGCAACAGGACTGGGGGAGGCTGGGGTAGGGGGGAACGGGGAGAGGAGGAGGGGAAGGAGGGAGGGGAGATAGCGGAGAGGAGATGCCCGAGGGAGAGTCAGTACCCCCTTCCTCTCCTGGCCAGCTCCAGCGTGTCGTCATGAGAGCCCTTCAGGGAGCATGAGGGGGAGATCTCAAGGTATGGGGGTGCAGCAGAGACCTCAGCCCGTGGCCCTGCCGTCACAGAACACGACTCCAGTGTCCCCAGAGCCGCAGCTGGCCCCTGCTGACCGTCCATGCGCCCCTCTCCTTCTCCTTGCCAGCTGCTGTGAGCAATCCCATTTTTGATTGCCGTTTTGGACTTCCTGTGGACTCTTTCTGCTAAACAGGGAGTCCACAATGGTCCAGCAGGGAATTCTGGCCCAGAGTTTATTTAGGCTCACTGCGAGGCTGAAATAACGGGCAGTGCCTAAAGGAAAGGCCAAACACGGTTCTGCCTGACCGGTCTTGTCCAGACACAGAAGTGCTGAATCTAAGAAGGCCCATCAATCCCCCTAGGGGCCAGGGGATAGCCTCAGTGTTAGCAGGTGGGCCTAGTGGGTGTGACGTGCTGGATTTGACCACACACACACACACACACGTGTGCATACATACATGCACACACACGTGCACAGGCACACACACTCATACACACACACTGCCAATCTGAAAACCCTCAGGGAAGAAAAACTCCCATCCAGACATAGCAAGCTGGAAGCTGAAATATTTTTTGCGTTCGGTGCTGGAGATCCGCTGCCCCTTAGCCAGTCCAGCCCTTCCGTGCCTCACTCTGCAGCACTCAGCCAGGGCACTCACCCAGCCCGCCCTTCTCCCGGGCCCCTCCCCTGGGTGCTGGATGTGGGTGGGTGGGTAGGAGAGTGGCGGAGCGGTGGGGCGGGTGTGTGTCGGTCCATGACTTCCAGGTTCTTCAATATTTTCAAGAACAAAAATATTGAGTAATAAAGGTGCTCGGACTCAGAAAAGTTTATGGCAAAGTAGAAGAGAAAGGAAAAGGGGCTCCCGTGTGGGAGGACCTTAGTACAGGGCTAAGTTAACTAGGACTTGGTTTCCGTGGTTTTGTTTTTTGTGGTTTGTTTGCTTTTTAAATAGGAAAACTGGTCTTTGTGTTACAGATAATGCAGAAAGTTTAAGATAAAGGTTTTTTGCAGGCCTTTTTCCATAAAAATTGGACTCTTTGCACTTCTTTTCATTTATTTTTTTTAAATTTTACTGTACCACCATGAGATATACAATTACAAAGATGTTCGTGTTTGGGTTTCGGCCATACAGTGTTCCAGTACCCATCCCTCCACCAGTGCCCATTTCCCTTCACCTTCACCCCCGGTTCCCTCCCCCTCCCCTAGCCTGCCTCTATGGCAGGTTCTCTCTCTCTCTCTCTCTCTCTCTCTCTCTCTCTCTCTCTCTCTCTCTCTCTCTCTCTCTCTCTCTCTCCCTCTTTCCCTCTCTCTCTCTCTTTCTCTTTTCCTTCTCTTACACATTGTGGATTGCAACATATACGTTTAGAGGTTATTATGTGTATCTTTTGCCTATATTCAATGCTCAGTTCTAGTCTGGTATTATCATTTCCGATGATTATTAGTACACTGTTCCATTCTGTTTCATCTAACCTCTGATTCTATTTGTGGTAGATTCCACCTATTGACAAGACCTCCTGATCCATGTTTTCCTGATCTTGGATATTGGTATCTGTGGGACGCTCTCACCGCCCAGGGAGAACGACCACAACAGGATTCTTCTTAGAACATGCTTTACTGGAGCTCCTGAAGTTTGAAACTTAAAATGGCGAAAGGACTCCGACCCTTTGTGCAAGCTGCTTTTATACAGTGCTGGATGGTGCAGGTCATATGAGCTGATGAAACATACCCTAATTGGACAAAGCTTAGATTACATCATGCCAGGGACCTTGCGCTGGCGCAAGGACGACTCGCGCAAGCACGGGACACATGGCCTTGAAGACCCTGCGCATGCGCAGGACACCTGCGCAAAGCACGAGACCCAGGGCAGGAAGGCAACGTGACAGTGGATGAAGTCAGTGGCCTTGGAGGCCAGTGGCCTTGGAGGCACTCGTGCTAGGCAAAATGGCTTCCAGCACAAAAATGGCACCCAACAGGTATCATACATACATACATACATACATACATACATACATACATACATATATATAAATTTATATCATAAAAATAAATGCAGTCATTCTATATCTGTCTTTTCCTTCTAGCTAATTTCACTCAGCATGATCCTCTCCATGTCCATCCATTTATAGACAAATTTCATAACTTTGTTTTTCCTAACAACTGCATAGTATTCCATTGTGTAGATGTACCACAGTTTCTCTATCCAGTCATCAGTTCTTAGGCACTCTGGTTGTTTCAAGATCCTGGCTACAGTGAACAGTGCTGCTATGAACATAAAAGTGCAGATGGTTTTTCGCTGTGTGTTTTTGGCATCCCAGGGTATATTCCCAGGAGTGGTATGGCTGGGGCAAATGGGAGCTCAATTTCTAGTCTTTGGAGGAATGTCCGTATTGTTTTCCAAAAGGCTTGTACCAGTCGACATTCCCACCAACAAGTGATGAGAGTCCCTTTCTCCCCTCATCCATGCCAGCACTTGTTGTTCTTGCTCTTTTGGATATAAAACACCGTGATTTAGAAAGTTGTTCACAATACAGTTGTTTCAGGTATTCAATATTCCTTGAATCAATGATTCAATATTCCAACACCAGTCCCATAATCAATGTACCCTTACTACCCCTAAGATCCTAGTTTCCCACACCCCCCCCAAGCCTGTCCCTTCTAATCCCTGACCTCCAACCCCTGTCCTGCCAGCCCCTCTGGATCCCTGACCTCCAGCCTCTGCCCTGCCGGCCCCTCCCTGACCTCCAACCCCCTGCTCTCTGCTATTGTCTCCGTCCTCCTGGAAAGCTCTGGCGCTTCTCCCCTAGGCCCTGTGCATCTTGTTTCTGGAAAAGTGACGGATGTTGATTTGTTTGCCTTCTTTTTTTTTTTTTAGGGTCACACCTGCCCATGATCAGGGATTACTCTTGGGTCTGCTGTCACTATCACTATCTTCCAGTTAATCATCTATTTGCTAGAGTGGGCACCAGTAATATCTCCATATGTCCTGTCTCATGCTAGTAGAACCCAAAGGCATCCGCTTGCTCCAGGAACATAAAGAGCCTCAAACCATTATATTAGGTCCCGGAATGACCTAATATAAATGTTACTGGTATTTGGCATATCAAATACTACACGAGCAGCTTGTCAGTCTTGCCGTGCGGGTGGCATACTGTTGGGTCTGCACTCAGGAATTATTCCTAGCAGTGGTTAGGAGACTGCATGGGATGCCTTGGTCCAAGGGTGTGTTTGAGACTCAAGCCGTAGTGGAGCATGAAAAGCTCTTTCTTGCTTTTTTTCCTGGGTTTGATCCCCAACATTGCATATAATCTTCTGACCACCACCAGGATAGGACCCCTGAGTGCAGAGCCTTGGGCACTGCTGGGTGTAGCCCCCAAACCCTCCCCAAATGCTTACGTTGAGCCTTATGGTTTACTGCAGGCTGGAGGGGGAAGAAAGAGGCTATCACGGGTCTGCTGGGAGTTCATGGGATGAAGCATAAGGCCAGGAGAGCAGAGTTTCCTTCTTCTCACCCTTCTTAGCTCTCTTCCTCTCAAGCTATCCACCTGGCTGGCTTCCAAGGTCGCCTCTCCAGTTTCCCTTCTTCCCTGAGAGGGTGGAGATCAAGTAACTGCCTCTCCCTCCCCGGATCCCCAGACGGAATAAATAGAACACGGGCAGGGAGAGTGGGTGGTTCAGATGGGAGACCAGTGCTACAGCGAGGAGAGCTTCACACAGAAGGCAGCTGGCACTGAGGTTCTCCCCGACTTCCTCGAAAAGAGCATATAGCCACAGAATCGAGATGGTGGTGGGAAGCCAGGAAAGTGGCTCAGTGGAAGAGGCAGCTGAGCATGCAGGAGACCTAGGCTGGGTCCTCGGCACCCTCCTTTCCCTCTCTTAAAATAAAAGAGAGGCTGGAGCAATAGCACAGTAGGTAAGGCACTTATTTTGCACACACGGCCAGCCTGGGTTTAATTCTTGGCATATGGTCCCCAGAGTCCTCCAGGAGTGATTCCTGTGTGCAGAGCCAGGAGTAACCTCTGGGCACAGTTGTGTGTGGCCCCCAAACCCAAACATACATACATACATACATACATACATACATACATACACACACACAAGCATGCATGCTTAAATAAATAGTCTTCACTAAAATTTGGGACAACCTTTGGTTCTGTTAACTGAGTCGGAGGAGTCCAGCTTCTGAGTTGGGTCTGGAACTGTAGAGTTTGGGAGGAGGGAAGCTGGTTCCCAACCTTCTGCTTCTTACCCCCCCACCCTGACATACCAGCCCACCACACTGGGTCCGAGAAGAAGGACCCAGGGGCCAGAATGATAGCACAGCAGGGAGGGCATTTAACTTGCATGCGATGCGATCGACTTGGTTCGATCCCGGCATCCCATATGGTCCCCGGAGCACCGCCAAGAATAATTCCTGATAATGAGCCAGGAGCAACCCCTGAGCATCACCAGGTGTGACCCAAAAAGAAACCTAAAAAAAAAAGGAGAACCCAGAAGGAAGGAGGAGGTTCCTGGAGGGGCCAGCTGGGTAAATAAGTCCCAGCTTCATCTCCTTGAGGGTCCTGAGCTTTCCGGTGAGTCTAGTCAGTTCCCAGGGAAGAGGGAGTGGCACCCAATGAAGTCTGGAACAAATCGGAGCTTGTGAGCAAAGAACTCTGCTCAGGGTCAGCACAGACAAGGTTTGGGGGCAGCTGGGCCCCATTCCCCTGCCTGCCAGTCCAGTTCCCCATTGACAGTCTATGCCCACCTCCATCTGCCCTCTGTCCATTGCTCAGCACTGGCACACCCAAAGGAAATTCCTTCCTGAGGTCAAACTGTAAAGGGCTGAGTAGACTCTAGGATGGCGCAATGTTGCACAAGGCTGGACCAGGTTAGATTCCCAGGCACTCATATGCTCACCTGAATCCAC
>JAJIBD010007190.1:0-42648 GCA_021461705.1 Cryptotis parvus | reverse complement strand
AATTGCTTATCTTCAATATAGCAAAAAGGTAAAGTTATCAATAAAATTAGAATATCGACTAAAATTATGCTATAATATATTATCTACTATAATGAATATCTATTAAAATATTATATGAATATCTAACAAAATTATAAACATTTTCAATTTTGCTAATTCAAGTAAAATATTTTATAATTAATTATAAAAGAATTTAAATGAACACATGTAGACTAGAATTTCAGAAATTCAAATGGCCAAAAAGGCATATGAAAAAATGGTTATCATCACTAATCATCAGGTCAATACAAATCAAAACAATGAGATATCATCTCACACCACAGAGATTAACACATATCCAAAAGAGCAAGAACATGTGTGCATGCGGGGAGAAAGGGCCTTTCATCCATTGTTGGTGGGAATGTCCACTGGTATAGCCTTTGGAAACAATATGGACATTCTTCCTAAAGCTAGAAATTGAGTTCCCATTTGACCCAGCCATATCACTCCTGGGAATATACCCTCAGGAGGCCAAAAACACACAGCAGATGCTTTCTCTGTTTCTGTATTTCTTTGTTCATAGCAACATTATTCACAGTATCCAGAATCTAGAAACAAATAGAGTGCCCAAGAACAGATGATTGGATAAAGAAACTTAGGTATATGTATACAATGCTATGCAGCTGTTGGGAAAAATGAATGTATGAAATTTGCCTATAAATGGATGGGCATGGAGAGGATCATGCTGAGTGTAATTAGCCAGAGGGAAAGGACAGATATAGAATGACTACATTTATGCGGAATATAAAAACAATTAGTATGATACCAATATCCAAGGCCAGGCAAAACTTGGATGAGGAGATCATGTCAATGGGTGGAATATACTGCAAATGTGTGGGAGTCAGAGGTTAGGTAAGACAGAGAAAGGAACAGTGTGCTAATAATTGTTGGACATGATAACCAGCCTAGAACTGAACATTGAATGTAGGCAAAGGGATATACATGATAACCTCTATATAAATGTATTGCAAGGCACAATATGAAGAGAGGAGAGAGAAAACAGAAACAGAGAGAGAGAGAGAGAACGAGAGAGAAGAGGGAAGTTGCCTCGCCATAGAGGCAGGCTGTGGGAAGGGGGAGGAAATCAGGGGACATTGGTGGTGGGAAATGGGCACTAAGGGAGGGATCAGTGCTGAAGCACTGTAGGATTGAAACCCAAAGATGAACATCTTTTAATTGTGTATCTCATGGTGGTATAATAAAACAAATTTAATGTAAACTAGAGAACAAAAAGTAGAGATTATAGGATTTTTGATATGAAGACAGTCTAATTCAGTTTGGTACAGTTTTAAAGAAGCAGATGCTGATTAATGTTTGCCATATGTAACTGACTTAATGAATCGGAAAACATAAAAGGAGGATTGAACATACCGTCACTATCTTCATTATTCTCATTATGAGAACACTGGGTCTCACAGGTAGTTTTACATGGCATTATGAATGTATCAGGTATCATGGTTCGAAGTTGCTCTTGTGGAGTTCTACAAGTGTAAATCAATTAAATTGCTAGCATACCTTATCTTAAAATTTTCAAGCACGATCTGATTTATATCATAAATGAGTATACAAAAATAAAGAAATATTAAGAATATCTCTAACTCACCAGAGAAAACAAGCTTATATAACAATCTTTGTTTTGGTTTTAGATTTGCATCACACCCAGAGATGCTCAGGGGTTACTCAGGAATTAGTCCTGGCTGTGCTCAGGGTGATATGGAATGCCAGAGGTCAAACCCAGGTGGGCTGCACCCTGCCAACTGTACTATCACTCTGACCCCTATATAACAATCTTAATCTACTAAAATTACTCTATACGTCAAGTTACCACAAAGATTCTTCAACTGCACTTTTTGATTATTTTTTAAGATTAATATACAAGTCATTATACTCATAAAAGCCACATGGAGTCTATGGAATGAATTACTCTATTTAAAAAAGCTCATTTATAAATGAATATAAAAGACTCATTTATAAATGAAATGTATTTCACTATATAAAAGACTCATTATAAATGCACATAAGACCACGGAGTCTTACATTTTGCTCATTAGTTTTAAGGGAATGTAAAAAATGTTTCAAGAATTCCACCATCCTGAACTGTGATTAAAAACCCACTTCTATAATAAGAGGTGTTTAGGCTCTAGCATCACTCATCCAACCTAAAAGAGTCACTTATAATGGGTCCCATATCATATGAAAAGAAATAAAGCTATATATATTCCTCAGAATTGTGAATAGTGTGTTTCCTGTTCTAGACAATGTTCCCAGATAACTGGGAAACTTATCATTATTAATAAGACAGAAGCAGCTGCACAGCAATTTTAGACTATGCAAACTCAAAGAGTTCTCATGTAAAGAACGGGATCTTCATAACTGTTAGTTCGTTAACATTAACACAAAACTTAATATGTAACAGAATCTGATTTCCTATAAATATTAAATAACGTAGGAGTGTTGAAAAGTTTCTAGTATTACCCTAATTTTACTGATGAGATTAAGATACAGAATGGAATTAACTTGAAAGGTTTTCAGGAAGAGCAGAAGAATTTTTTTTTTTTTTCTTTTTTGGGTCACACCTGGCAATGCTCTGGGGTTACTCCTGGCTCTGCACTCAGGAATTACTCCTGGCCGTGCTTGGGGACCATATGGGATACCGGACATCGAACCCAGGTCAGCCGCATGCAAGGCAAGTGCCCTACCAGCTGGACAATCGCTCCGGCCCCAGAAGAGTTCTAACCTAAGCATTTTCTCACCAAACTTATGTACTTGGGCTGTTATGAGTCCCACAGAACCAACACATTAGTTACAAAAGTGAGTCAGTGGTTTTGCAGAGGTGGAATTCAATGAACACTATGTTAAAACTGACATTGCCTCCATATCCATGTTTAAATATGGGCTGGACATGTGTTGCGATTTGGAGAGGACCGCTGGACTAGAGCCATTACTGACTGGAACCCATGGGATGTCAAAAGATCATGTGGCCGCCCACCTACAAGATGGTCAGACTTCTTCATCAAGGCCCTGAAGGAACAGTTTGAGGCTCTTCATATTCCTGAAGCAACCAGATGCCATTGGGCTACATTGGCATGTGATAGGATCAAATGGAAATGTTACTGGCGCCCGCTCGAGCAAATCGATGAATAACAGGATTCAAGTGACCAAGTGATGTTAAAAACCATGTGCTCAAGATATTAAAAAAGTATACAAATTGCATATATCATGCACTTTAGAAGTGGCACTTTTCTTCAAAATGTATAGCTTTAATATATTTTTGGAAAAAAATCTGATTGACCCTTCACCAAATATAGTCTATAAAACTTCTAGCAAGTTTTATGTCAATGTTTTATGTCATTTTTTTAAAATTTCAAGGTGTAGCTGAAGATACAATACAGTGGGAAATGAACTTGCCTTGCATATAGTCAACTCAGGTTTAATCCCCTTGCATATAGTCCTACATGCTCTGCCAGGAGTGATCCCCTATCACAGTTAACAGTTATTCCAAATCTACCCCAGCCCAATTCTCAGCATCCTATAAAATGTATAGGTCTTAAACAATAGAGAATAAGGATTAAGGAATTTGAATAATTTTGTTTTGAAGGCAATGTGAGCCTGAATTGCTTTTCTGGACTAAAATAAATATTTTAATAAAAAATTGAAAAAAATACAGTACTCAGTTTAATAGAAAATATTTCATCGATGCTACTTTATGCATTTTTATAAATATACTTTAAGATGTCAACATTACAAAAACTTGCATGAGTGATAGATGTGAAATTTTCATATTATTCTGTCATCTTCTCTATGTTTTATTTCAAACATTTCAAAATGAAAAGAAATTCTGTCATTAACAACTAAACTATAGTTTATTTTATTTTTTTGCTTTTTTTTTGGGAACACCCAGCGATGCTTAGGGGTTACTCCTGGTTCTGTGCTCAGGAATTACTCCTTGAGGTGCTCGAAACCATATGGGATACGGGGATCAAACCGGGTCGGGCTGCGTGCAAGGCAAATGCCCTACCCACTGTACTATCATATTAATCAAAGAACAAAAACTTCAAGAGAAACATGACAACTAATTTCAAATAATTCGAAGGCATGATATGTCGAGGAGAACTTTTATTTGCCCAGATTGGCTTAATAGACAGAATTAAGGACACGATTAGAAACCACCCAGAAACAAATCACAGCTCAGCAGGAGAAAGTACTTTAGATACAAGTTTCCTAAAATAGAATAATCCTCCTCAGGGGATGAATTATATATGATCAAAGATGAAGTAAGGACTTCATATCATTTATCAGGAAGGAAGGCAGGTGTTACTGCATGTTCTAAAAATATGATTCAGAATCCATATTTATATATAGCACTATTCACAAAAAATATCATGATATGCAGTACCTCAGGTCCTACCTAGAATTTATGAAAAGGTATTTTACTACAGAATCTGGAACACCTAAAGGCACATGAAGTATAAGAAGCACTCCTAGAGAGCAAACTGAGCTAAGAATCATTATGGCATCTCCCAGCACGGGAGGTGACAGAAAAATTATGAATGACTATATGAGTACTTAGCCATCATTTCTGATTTACTATGTAATAGTTAACTTTCATCATGAAATCATATAATTTTCTAGATAATTTATGCAATAAAGTAATGATATATTCTGAATGAAAAGCCAGTATTTATGCCGCTTGGCTAATGTTTGGTGTTACTAGAACGATGTCATCAGTGAAGCAGAGGTGGTGTAGT
Organism: Cryptotis parvus; assembly: GCA_021461705.1. Lineage (NCBI taxonomy): Eukaryota > Metazoa > Chordata > Mammalia > Eulipotyphla > Soricidae > Cryptotis > Cryptotis parvus. The sequence continues at coordinate 37,861 of JAJIBD010007190.1, read as the reverse complement.
CACCGACCGTTTATCTTCACTCCCCTTGGAGTGTCACATGATGTTCTCGAGGGTGGTGCTGAGAGTTTCGGTGAAATGGTATCACCCCGCCGAACCCCTCTTTTGACATCAATGATCACTTCCTTGTAGAATGGTGAGATCCTGGTGGTGAATCCGTATTACAGCTCATGAAGGATCTTGATGTATTGGGTTTGAATGCCCTGTTTGGCTAGAGCTTTGATGACCACTTCAGTCTCCACAGTATCAAAGGCTTTCTTTAAATCAATGAACGTTGAGACAGAGCGGCATCTTTCTTTTTTTTCTTCTTGGGACTCACGGCGATGCTCAGGGGGTTACTCTTGGCTCTGCACTCACAGAGCGGCATCTTGAACTCCCTATAAAGCTCAATGAGCTTGGTTACCACGTGGATATGGTCAATTGTGCTGAATCCTTTTTGGAAGCCAGCTTGCTCACATGGTTGTCCTTCATCTAATGTTCTGCCAATCCTGTTCAAGATGACTCGAGTGAACAGTTTGTAGATGACAGACAACAGGCAGATGGGGCGATAGTTGCCAATGTCGTGAATGTCTCTTTTCTTGAACAGTAAAACTGTCCTGCTGGTTTTCCATTGGGAGGGCACCTTGCATTCGGACAGGTAGCATGTGAAGAGCCGAGCCAGTGTATTGATGAGTACCGACAGAAGTGTATTGATGATGACAGTGTATTGATGTGTACCTCCAAGTATATGATAATGCAAATGCCAGCAATATGTCTTCAAAGTATTTTCATTTATTGCATTAATTTTATTAAACATAAGTTCTGTACCACATTTGTGTTTTCTTTACCACATATCATTTCCATTTCTCTAGGATAACCCCAATTAATGCTTCTGAGGTTTATACACCTCAGAGACTCAAATAAAATAGAATTTTATTACAATGGTAGATAATTCATAGTTATTTAGTATTTCTTTTAAATGATTCATGCAAATGTGAAAGATGTATGAAAGTACGATCAAAAGAGCATGTCACAAAGCAAGGAACAAAAAAGTAGTTTTTGTATTTCTTATTAATGATGTAAAATTTCATAAAGTACCTTCTGTGTTTCTTAAGCCATAATTTTTCCATATAGGACAGACTGTCTTCTTTAAACTCAATTTTCAGTGGTTCTCTCCAAATTTTCAGATCAGTTTGCACTTCACATGCCTCCTGTGATTCTAGAACAAAATAAAACACAATAAATATAACCTATTCTATAAATAATCACAATTTCTCTATTGTCTAGAATTCAGGTTTTAGGCAAAAGTGCTCTTATTTTTTATCTATGTCATTAATAGCTCTAAGTGTATTTAATGAAAAATGTAAACATTGATATTTGTTAAATGCTTGTATAGAAATATTTTTTAGTAATCTCTTTAAATAATCCACCAGTTTGTTAAGAGCTAATTATTTTAAATCACAAACAAAATCAGATTTATTATGTATTCTATAAGTATCACACAAAAGGGATGGATTTTATCCACTGACAATAATGTTTACACATTATGGGAAGAATGAAATAAATAACCAAGAATGACAGCTGCAGGTGACAACTATCCTCATGAATTTATGTCTACATGGCAATTTATTTCAAGATGTTTACGATATTTCTGAAGTGCTACTAAATTAAAGCCACTTTACAGAGATATTTAAAACTGATGAAAATTTCTGGGAAACAAACTGGTACAAACACAGGAATACTAAACTCTCTAACTTTCCCAGACTGTTCCTCCCTGTCTACAAATATAAACTGTAGGGGACCTGTTCAAAGAGAAGAAAAAGTAACTAGTGAACACAGAAAACAGTATTCAGAGTTTCTAAATGTACACAATACTCCCCATATTATTCTTAGATTTTAATCATCAGCTCTGAAAAGACAGCTATGAACAATAAAAATAAACCACAAGAATAAAAATAACCCACTCCTAATTCTTCATGATAATATGACAGAAAACAGTTGGAGGCTGATCGATCTGAGACACACAACCAGAATCCACTAAACAGGGAAGAGCAAAATCTAGGGCATTAGCAAGCAAGGCATGAAGGAATGAAGATCCAGTACTGAGTCCTTTCAAAACAAACATTACTTCTTGACAGGAAACTGAAGGAAACTTAAGAGACTCACTTTTCTGTTCCTGGATAGATAATAGAAAAGTGTCCCTGTACTTGAGAAATAAAGGCTGGGGAAATAGTACAAGATGTAATGAGGTACTTGCATTGCATATGGTAGACCCTAGTTCAATCCCTAGTATCCCATGTAGCACCCTGATTCCTAAGTCCTACCAGGAATGATCCCTGAGTGCAGAACCAGTAGTGAGAACTGAGCACAACAATATCTGAACAAAAAAACGGAAAGAATTATACACATATATGTAATAAATATTTTTAAGTATTTTATTATACCACCGTGAGATATACAATTACAAAGTTCATATCTGGGTTTTGGTCATACAGTGTTTCAGCACCCATCCCTCCACCAGTGCCCATCTCCCATCACCAACGTCCCTGGTTCCCTCCCCATCCCCCAGTCCACCTCCATGGCAGGTTCTTTATTTCTTTCCCTTTTTCTCTCTTTCTCTTTTCCTTCCCTTCCATACTATGGATTACGAACATACATTAAAGGGTTGTCATGTGTATCTTTTTGCCTGTATTTAATGCTCAGTTCTAGGTTGGTATTAGTACTTTCGACAACTGTTAGCACACTGGGCCCTACGAAAAGCAAGATGAGAATGCTATTCGGGTCTCCCAAAGAGGAATTGAAAGAGCTATGCTTGGAATATCACGCCTCACTCAAGTGATAGAAGGAATCTGCAGCTCCGACCTCCGTCGCTGTTCCAGAGTCAGGGTCGCTGTCTCGTTTGCCAAGGCATCAAAAATCAGATGGGCTGGACACGTAATGCGATTTGGAGACGACTCGCTGGACTAGAACCGTTATCGAAAGTGGATCCCACGGGATGTCAAAAGATCACGTGGCCGCCCACCTACAAGATGGTCAGACTTCTTCGTCAAGACCCTGAGCGGATGGTTTGAGGCTCTTTGTATTCCTGAAACAAGCAGATGCCATTGGGCTACACTGGCATGTGATAGGGTCAAATGGAAATGTTACTGGCGCCCGCTTGAGCAAATCGATGAATAACGGGATGTCAAGTGATCAAGTGATGTCTATAATAATGAACTGAACATACCCTAGTCCTGTATTTTATCTTTCATAATATTACACTATTGAAATATATTATATGCTTATTTTCCAGATTCCTCTGATACAAACTTGCAAGATGCTACAACTACATTTTAAATTTCTCTTGGTCCAAGCTCTGCACTTCATAAGGATTACGCTAATATTTTAGACAGATATTTTTATTGAAACACCAGGATTTACAAAGTGATTTACAGTTTAGTTTTAGACACGGAATATTGCAGCACCAAGCCCACCATCGGTGTCAACTCCCCCTCCACCAATGTGCCCAGGCTCTCTCCCATGCTCCGCCCTCTCCAGTCTGCCCTCTTGACAGGCACCTCTCTAGGTTTGGTTGTTAAAGTGTGTTTTTCTTAACTTCAGTGCTGTTGACTCTGGTTCGGATACTTAGCTCTATAACTCCTTAATATCACCTTTGTATCTGAGTCCCCTGATCTGAAGTAAAGGGGGTGAAGGAGAAGAGACAGAGAAGGAACACTTTTATGCTAACCTTTTGATAGATTTCTGACCCTGTCTTAGACTGCAAATTCGAATTAAATTGTGACTACATTTGCACATTACTTTCTCCCACTGTTCTGACCAACAGTCTTCTGTTATTGAGGTTCCATGTCTGCATAGTCAAGCAGACACAGGTCAAAATTTAATTCCATTTAGGAAGAGCTATAACAAATGTGTACTAAACACAGTTATTCTTGATGCCATTCTCTAAGAGTACAGACCATTAAATATTTACACATCATATGTATTGCATAAAATACTATAAATAATCTAGGGCAGGAGTGACAGTACAGTGGGGGAGGTGTCTGCCTTGCACTCAGTAAACCCTAAAATCCTATTTGGTTCCCCTGAACACTTCCAAGAATAATTCCTGAGTGCAGTGCCAGGAGTAATCCCTGAGTAATACTGGGTGTAACCCAATATGTGTAAAAAAAAAAAAGAAATCCAGAGACTTTTTTGAAGAACACATGAAGGCAGTGTAAGTTCAATCAACTGCCATGGGAATTTATATAAACAATTTGAACAGCCATGGATTTGGGTAGCATTACATGTATGGGAGGTTGGGACCTGCATTCTGGAGCCAACCACTCATAAATACTAAGTAATGCTTATACTTCTTTATCGTTGAAAAATGATTCAGATATTTATATACATTTAATTACATGCAACGTATACATGTACACATAAAATGTATACATTTAATATACATAATATTTAAAACATTAATATATAATTCCCAATATATAGTATATTACATATTAGGAATATATAATTCCTAATATATAGTATATTACATATTAGGAATATATAATTCCTAATTCAAAACATTACTTATATTTAAAACATCAATATATTTAAGACTATTATTTAAACATTACTTTATTCAAATATTGGTACAAAATAAAAAACTGACAAAAATTAAAATAGTTTCACAATTGTTTCACAACGATTTATGAAAAATCAGTTAAATGTTCTAAGCATTTATTCCTACTGGATGCGCTCAAGTTAAAGAAATAAATATAGGGAATATAGTTATTTTTCTGAGCATATGTGGGAATTCTTCTGCAGTCATATTTTACAGTACAATTTGACAGAGTTCACCAAAATTTATATAAAATAAGTTGTGACTAGCATATATCTTCACTTACAATTTTGTTTTTAGATAATAGTATAGGTGTTAAAATAGCTATTTCACTATAGCTTTTATTACAATAGAACTAGACACAAAAATATCCATCAATAAATGTCTAATTAAATTATGATAAAACAATTAAAATTATAAAACTGTACTTATGTACTTGTTTTTGTTTGATAGCCAGGAATACCTGACTGACTGTATTCTTGTCTCTATGCTTAGGATCACTCCTGAATATGTTCAGGCCTGGCTATATGCAGTTGTGAGGAAGAAACCAAGACTATTGCACACAACACAAGCATCTCTACCAATCTCTGTGTTACTAATTCAAATACATCTTTATTTTTATGAAAAATTACCCTCCCAGACTCTAAGTAATAAAGGTAATAAAAAGCAAATAGCTATCTCCTCACTTATGTGTATCTGTGAATGTAAATATAATTGTGTCTATTAAAAACTATGTAACAATATGCTAATATTAGTGGTAAACTAAAGTTCCTAGTGTTAGAACATTAGTCATCTCTAGGTGGGAGGAAAGGTTATTTTTATCTTGTTCTGAGTTGACTTTTGTTATAACCAAATCATTTAAAAATGATAATTATATTTTTTATACAATATAGCTGCTTACGCAGTAAAAAATATCAAATTGTTTTAATGTTTTCTTAAACCAGAACTGATATGATTTATTAAGTAAGTAGTTATTTTATTATATATCTTCTGATGAACAATCAAGAAGGTAGGTAAAATTAAAATTATATCAAAATGAGAGTTAAATTTACATCAAAATTACATCAGAAGCTAAAATTACATCAAAATAAAAAGTGACAATAAAAATACAGAATATAACATGGCCAATGAAAGTTATATTATGGTACAAAAAACTAAAAAAGAGTATTCTAATATGACTTAGAAGCATTAGCTAATTTATACAGTGAACAGATGTATAAAAATATTTTAAAGGGAAAATGTGACTTAGTAAAATAATCTTTTCTAGTTGGAAAAATAACATATGGTATATTGACAAGAAATGTTACTCTGTTTAAGAAGCAGTAATAAAAAGATTCTAACATTGAAAAAATAAAGACTAAAACTTAGATGCTTCAAACTAAAATATAATATGAAATTAATTACCATTAAAATTATTTTTAATAAAAAGCAATTGGAGGTCTTCGTAAGACACTGTATAATAAAATTAATATCAGATAATTTAATTATGCTCTTATTCAAAAACTGCAGGGAAATTTAGAGCAAAAAATATATTTCCCCATTTATATCTTGTATTTCTAGGATATGAGCTAGGGAATAATTGAGGTTAGAAAAGACATATTTTTCTCAGGAAGAAAGAAGAAATATCAGTTCTTTCTCTAAAGTTCTCAGTAGTCTCTGAAATTAATTTTACAAGATAAATTAAAAAAATTACAAGATACAATTTTAAGAAGTGGCATTTGGGGCCAGAGCGATAGTGCAGAGGGTAGGGTGCTGGATTACACCCATCCCAGTGCTCATGGGGGCATACTCTATCCCACCCGAGCACACCAGAGCACTTCCAATCCTCTGTGATTAACTGCAACCTCTCCCTTGATTTCCTTATATTTCAGACAAATCTCCAGTTCAGGCAAGGTAACCTGTAAATCAAACCTTTCAATGGTTCTGGATTTTGTGTACACAGCATCGCCTTCCTCTTTCTTATACTCCTTATAAGAGTTAACTGACTCTGAAGTATATACTGCCAGGCAGTCATCATATTTACCTGACTTAAATATCAGTTGCCCTTAGACACTTTTAAAATGTGGACCCCACCACAGAACTTGGATGGACACAGGGAAAACCATGAATAAGCTACCTTACCCTTGACATGGGATAGGCTTAAAGCCAGAAATGTATTAAGTTAAGAGCACTGTCATGGAACAAACCCTGATATGACCCATGAAGAAGTAACTGAGTAAGAACCCTGTTGCATTAGGGCAAACTAGCCTGGCCTGAGGAGTGTGGTCTGGAATATATAATGAGATATCCCCAGTAAAAGCCACACACTACCATGAGTCCAGAGAAACTATAGACAAAAGTTCCTATCTCTTACCGTGTTTATAGAAATATTACTAATAAGTAAGTATAATGTGATTGAATGGATTCCAAGTAAAGGAAAGCCTTTAGAGGGAATGCCCTTGTCCTTGGGTGAGTGTCCAAGAAGGTGTCTAGAGTACTATAGTCCCAAGGTGGGATTCCATCCCTGGGGTGAAGAAAATTATCCCCTGAAAGAGGGGCTTTACATCATATTTACATCCACCAAATCCATATTTACGTTCATGCTATGTTTATATTTGATCAACACCCTTCCTGTTCATCGACAATTTGCTCGAGCGGGCACCAGTAACATCTCCATATGTCCTGTCTCATTCAGGAAGAGCCCAAGGGCACCTGCTTGCTCCAGGAACATAAAGAGCCTCAAACCATTCCATCAGGTCATGGGAATGAGGTCTATAATTGTTACTGGTATTTGGCATATCAAATACGACATGGGTAGCTTGACAGGCTCTGCCGTGCGGATCAACACCCTTAGATAGGTAAAAATCAACACCCTTGAGATCAACACCCTTAGGTAAAAATCTAATCCAACCTAGACTGGCTATTTCTCTAATGTTTACCAATTCTATGTAATAAGTACAGCAAGCTGAGGACACTCAGGGCTCTCAGTCCATGAGGGTGTTAGTCCCCTGTCCCACTGCTTTTCCTGAACCCATTTCTTACCCTGTAACTGGTCCTAATGGCATCCCTAGTTCAGGCCTGTTCACTCAGGGCTGGCCTGGTAGATTGAGCTCTACCACTGGATTACCAGTGCATCTGAGGTTCTGAACCCCACCATCTGTTGAGAACCCTACAGAACCCCAACAGTAGGTGCTTTCCTTGCAAACCACAGAACTGTGTTCCATTCATTCATTTTACAGCCATAACAAGAAGATTATCTCCAATGCTAATGCAGAGTTTAGTAACAATTAAAGCACTAACCAAGGCAATTTAATGATCATATAGTAGATATCACTTTCAGGAACAATGTTAAATTACGATCTTAATGTTAATAGTTTTCAACACTCCAAATTCACATTGGATATAGTCAGAGAGGATATGCAGTCCGTAAATTCAGCTTTATTTTCTAGTATACAGTTCATTAAAAAAAAGTTGTACCTGGTTCTGTTACTTGTAAATTTGGTTCCTGATTGCCAGTATGCTGTACAGTTTCCCAGCGATTTAAGGACTGCTGAAATGACTGCACAGAATTTTCTTTATAAGATGGCTCTTCACACATTTCATATTTTGTATTTATTGCTGTTGAAATTTCTACCTAAAATATTAAAAATTTATCCAAGAAACTTTGATGAATTTTCTAAATCTTTAACCACAAACAGAAATAAAAATTATGCATTATAAATCATATAATTTAAAAGAATAGGAAGTATTAAAGTTTTACTTGAGTAAATGATATTTTAAAGCTCTATCAGCAATTGTAAGTGCTCTTTTCAGACATTAAAACTATAACTTACAGGTCTGAGGAATTTATCAGTATGTTATTCACCAGAGTTCTCCCTAGAAAGATCAAAATTGCCCATATTCTAATATAAACTTTTTTTTTGCTCTTTTTTTTAGTCACACTCGGCAATATTCAGGGGGTTTCTCCTGGCTCTGCACTCAGGAATTACTCCTGGCGGTGCTTGCGGTACCATATGGGATGCTGGGAATTGAACCCGGGCCAGCATGGGCTGGCCGCATGCAAGGCAAATGCCCTACCCACTGGACTATCGCTCCAGCCCCTATAAACTTTTTTTTCAAGGAAACTCCCAGATGCCAAACACTAGCTGTTGACCACTTAACTACAGATTTGTAAGTCCTCAACAGAAATGGATATAAGGAGCAGTTATTTAACTCAGGTAAACAATAAGTCTAAGAGGGAAAAAATGGCAGGGGCAGTATCTAATAGAAAGAGAATGTTATGTATACTAAAAAATCTGAAATCAACACAGTAGCATGGGCATGTAAGTTGATTGCACTGCTATTTCAAAAAATATGGATATGTATGGACAGTTAGATAAATTATAAAGGATCATGTCTGTGATGAAGAGGAGCTTGAACTTAAACATTTTGAAAATGCAAAGTCACTGAAGTGTAACATTTAATAGCATGGTTGATATTCATTAGTATGCAAATAAATCAATGTAAACATCTTTATATTAATGATATTATAATGCTCATTATACTGTTATTATGTATTAGAAATTTCCATCAACATTGTATCTTTTCCTGGTAGGAGGGCATACTTGGTCTAGCACAGACTCAAGAGATGGATCATGCTACCTGTGCATAGAACCCAGGAGTCTTGCAGAAAAGAACTTGGAGAAGAGAGAACATCTCCTCAAAGTACATTATATTTTTGTTAACAAATATATTTTTGTCAACAAATTACATTTCTATCAACAAATATTTCTGACAACAAATATATTCTTTAAGCTGACAAAATAATTCTCCAATTGTACCTACCATCAGTTACTATCTTCCATATACAAACACTGAACCACCCCTATCCCGGGGTGGGATAGGGGATAACCACCCACTTTAGAAAGGTTATACATATATGCAAACATACATATTATATAAGTATATATATGCACATATATGCATGTGCTGATATATACATATAGCTGTGTAGATGGAATATCTATATCAGCACATATATGTGCATATATATACATATATACATATAGCTATGTATATAAAAACAGTGTTATTCAAAATTATTAAACTAGGTATAGTAGTACTTTATCATCCATATAAATATATAAGCAAATGATATTTTTCAGAATTGTGGTTTTTATATGAGGTCTCCCAAATGGACCCAATGATTCTATGCTGTGTTTCCGTTATACCCTGTCTTCATGGTGTTGGGGACAATCAGAACTGTTGGTATCCCATGTACTGACAAGAACTGAACTCAGAATTTGAGTTTGGGGTCTAACATATTGAAGACATGTCTTCCACTCCTTTGTTCTTTCTAAACCCTCAAAAATATTAAACATCAGTTTATATTGACAAAAAAAGTTAGAATAATGTACATACTCATTTAAACATTGTTTCATACACAATGAATTGAGTATATTACATCAATCATCATATCCAGAATAAGAAGGCAGTTAAATACACTAATAGGGAAATAAAAGCTATTTTACAATAAAATTTTGAGTACTATTTGAAGTATTTTAATATTTGTGTAAAAAACTGTATACTCTCAAAATTGGAAATAAAATTTACTTTTAAAAGAGGAAAGGATAAAATGGAATTTATACTTTAGAAATAATTTACACCTTAAGAAAAACTGATTTCGGTATGGAGCAAGACAGAGTAGAGGGTAGGAAGCGTGCCTTGCACATGGCTAACTGGGTTTGATCCCTGACACCCATGTGGTCCACAAGCTCTACCAAGAGTGATCTGTGAGTGCAGACCAAGAAATAAGTCATAGGATACTGCCAAGGATAGCCCAAGAACAACTACAAAATTAACTTGTGTAATTGAAACAGGATTTGGACAAAACTGACGAATTTTTTAATATGACAATCAGCACTGTATTTGGCATATATTTAATATATTAAAATAATGTTTTCTAAAATTTATTCACAAACCAATATAATTATTTTATCAACTACATAAGTATATACGAAAAACAATGCTTTTCAAAATTTCAAAAAATGAGCATAGAAGGGAAAGGTGTTGCTAGCTTGAAAAGACAGAAAATAGGTTCCCAATAATATTCACAGTCACTATTAAGAGAATTTAGATCAAAATAGAGTTGGGAGTATGTAGGATGGCATTAACAAGCATCCAGTGAGCAATATTTAAGTGTAATGTACCTATTCCACACTGATAAAGCAGTACTGAAAATTCAATGGTTTAATAAAAAATGATTTAACTATTATAGCAGTTCTTCATCAAATCTCTACTGAATTAATAAGAAATATGACATTGGCATTTTGTAGCTATGGCTTTTACACAATTGCAAGATAGGAAACAGTGTTTTTACTGACTAATATTTCAGTCCTATCACTTGTCACTTCCTCTCAGAGTTCAAATGACAGTGTTCAATGCTAAAGAATATAGTTTAATTTGAAAAAAGCAAAAGAGCTCAGTGCTTTAAATCTATTACCCCTAGGCCACATGATACCTATGAAAGACATATTTAAATATACCCACTTTCTGGAAGAGGAAACAGAATCAAATGACTAAGTAAGGACTGGAGATATGCCTCATACTTTGCACAGAGGTGACCTAGGTTTCATCCCAAGCACTACATGGTTCCCCAAGCACTGCCAGTATGGCTCTGATTAGCCCTTGACCACCAGTGGAGATGATCCAAACAGATCAAAAAATAAAAGACTAAAAAAGCTCCCTGATGTTCGAACTTGCAAAAAAACTAGAGACAGTTTTTAAATCCAGGATTCAGTCTCAAAAATAAAAGCTCTTCAAGATTGACATCTTTTGCCAAGAAAATACTTGCTATTGGCTTGGAATCATGAGAAAATTTCTAAAACAGACATCAGACTTTGGCAACATACTGATTCCTCCAAGCTTAAGACTTTTCTGGCATCAAAACATATATTTCAAGAACCTACACTAAATGTAAAGATAAGTGAATAAATACATTTTAACAAACTTGTCCAGGACTACTGACAAGTTGCTGCTGAGTAACAATAGTTTTTTAGCAAACAAGCAAAGCAAACAAATGCCCTATGCCCTGAACTATCGCTCTGGCCCTTAACCAAGTATTTTTAATAGTTCCTTGATAGTAAACGCATAATGGTGAAATAATATATATTAATTTTCACTTTACAACTTTTAATCAAGTTGTAAGAACAATAACTTTATTTCTGCATTTTTCTCAATCGTTTCATTCTATTTTTCTTTTCCTTTCCAACTTGGAGAGATTTGGCTTTGTGCTCAAGGATCTTTCCGACTTTGTCCAGTTTTAGTCTAGTGATCACTTGATCACTTGACACCTGTTGTTCATCGATTTGCTCGAGCGGGCGGCAGTAATATCTCCATTTGACCCTATCACATGCCAGTGTAGCCCAATGGCATCTGGTTGCTTCAGATATACGAAGAGCCTCAAACCATTCGTTCAGAGTCTTGACGAAAAAGTCTGACCATCTTGTAGGTGGCGGCCACGTGATTTTTTGACATTCCATGGGATCCAGTTGGTAACAGCTCTAGTTCAGCGATCATCTCCAAATCACATTACATGTCCAGCCCACCTGATTTTCGATGCCTTGAAAAACCAGACAACATCCCTGACTCTGGAACAGCAATGGAGGTCGGAGCTCCAAATTCCTTCTTTCACTTGAGTGAGGCGTGATATTCCAAGCATAGGACTTTCGACTCCTCTTTGGGAGACCAGAATAGCATTCTCATCCTGCTTTTGTAGGGCCCAGGTCTCTGAGGCATATGTTAATGCAGGCAAAACAGTGGAGTTGAAGAGATGTGCCCGGAGCCTGAGGTTCTTTGTCTTTTTACTTCGATGTTTTTGAAGGCATTCTACGCTGCTCTCTTCCTCCTGCGTAGCTCAGATTTTAGGTCATTCATCATGTAGACATCTTGACGTAGGTATACATAACTGCTGCATTCAGAGATGTTTGTTCCATTGAGAGTGAAGGGGGCCTCTAGAACTAGTTCATTTTTCATGAACATAGTTTTGTTGAGATTCAGTTGTAGACCTATCTTTCCACATTCTCAGTCAAAGTAAGCCAGCATTTGTGCCACTTAGCTAATGGTTGGTGTTACTGGAACGATGTCATCGGTGAAGTGGAGGTGGTGTAGTTACCGAATGGGAGTCTATCTTCACTCCCATTCCTTCCCATTCTAATTGTCACATGATGTTCTCGAGAGCGGCGCTGAAGAGTTTTGGTGAAATGGTATCACCCTGCCAAACCCCTCTTTCGAAATCAATGATCACTTCTTTGTAGAATGGTGAGATCCTGTTGGTGAATCCGTAATACAGCTAACGAAGGATCTTGATGTATTGGGTTTGAATGCTCTGTTTTGATAGGGCTTCGATGACCGCTTCAGTCTCCACAGAATCAAAGGCTTTCTTTAAATCAATGAACGAGAGACAGAGTGGCATCTGGAACTCCCTACAAACTTCAATGAGTTTGGTTACCATGTGGATATGGTCGATTGTGATGAATCCTTTTGGGAAGCCAGCTTGCTCACATGGTTGTCCTACATCTAATGTTCTGCCAATGCTGTTCAGGATGACTAAAGTGAACAGCTTGTAGATGACAGACAATAGGCAGATGGGGCGATAGTTGCCAATGTCGTGGATGTCTCCCTTCTTGAACAGTAGAACTGTCCTGCTGGTTTTCCATTGAGGAGGGCACCTTGCATTCAGACAGGTAGGGTGTAAAGAGATGAGCCAGCGTATTGACGAGTACTGGTGGCAGATTCTTCAGGTGTTCGGGTCTGACTTTGTCTGGGCCTGGTGCTGTACCCTTCTTTACCAACGAAATGGCATGTCAGATTTCAGAAGGGAGAACATTGGGAACGACACATCCATCCTGCAGAATTTGATATGTGGGCCGGTGGACGTGGCTATCAAAGAAATTTGAGTAGAAGTCATGGATAATCTTCCATTGCCTTTCTGTAAGATGTGATAGATCTATTAGGACGTAGGAGGGCAGTCATCTTGGTCTTATAGTTGGCGAAAGGACAGGTAGGCATTGCGAATGCTTTTCCCAGCTTCTGCTGCATCTTCCAGTATTTCTGCTCTTCTCTCTTTGAGGTCTTCCTTTATCACTTATCTGCACTGCTCTGCAAGCTTTGATGTTAGCATTTGGTCGCCTGAGGTTCATGCCTTGGCGAGTTCGGGAGTTTTTGAAGACAGGTGTCCTTTTGTGGCTTTTCTCTCTCGGCATTCGTAGCACAATCATGGAGGTGCTGAACCAGTCTGTTGTATTCTTCATCGATGTCATCAATGATGCTATCTTCCCATGTTGCCGCAGTGGTGCCAAAGAGTTCCTAGTTGGTGGTCGTTCTGGGGAGTTCTCTTCTTACACTTTGCAGCCTTTTCTCCCCATTGCATGAAAGTAGAATTTTGCACTAAGGAGATGGTTGTCCGATCCTGTTTGGAATTTTGGGATGACAGCAACATTGGTCAGGCAAACCCTTGATTGAAGATGATGTGGTCAATTTCATTGTGGAACTGTCCACCAGGGGATTCCCATATCCAACGTTTCGTTTCAGCCTTCTGGAACTGTGAGTTCCCATGAATAGTTTTGGTGGACATGATGAACTCAGATAGTCTCTCACCATGTTCGTTCCATTCTAGGCCATGGGTCCCAATGTGGAGTTCTTTGGCTGATCTTTTCAGTCCTATCTTGGCATTAAAATCACCGAATATATTCTTGTAGAGGTGTGATCTTTTTATAGAACTCCTCCAGTTTCATGTAGAATTTCTCAATTTCTTCTTCCTTGTATGTGGATGCTGGCGTGCAGACAATGAAGATAGAAACTGCTGGCAGTGGGTCACATCTCTTCAAGTGTAATCTTCCGATACAGTTTGTTAGGCAGTCAAATGAATCAATGTTCACGGCCTTGTTCGTGTTGACAAAGACACCGATTCCACCTATGCCTCTTTCATTGCATGTCCCGAGGAACAGTTCTTCTCCGTGTGAAATACAGCGTGATGCGATTGATGCCTCCTTGTCTCAGTCAGAACAATTATGTCATACTTGATCTTTTGCGCTTGCACCATCAGGTCCTCGATATATGCTTCCCATGCCAGCATACATGCATTGAAAGTACAGACTGTCATTTTAGTCCTTCTTGGTTTTGGCAGCTTAGTATGGCCCTGAAATTTTATCAGGCCCTCCTTGTTCGTCCTTCTTAGTGCTGCCATATTAAGGGCTCTTTCAGGGTCAGGAAGATGAACATTTTTATTACTGGTTTTGGCACATTGAATACACATTGGACAGTTTGCCAGGCTCTGCCGTGCGGGCGGTATACTCTTAGTAGCTTGCTGGGCTAAGCTCTGCTAGGAGTAATTCCTGAGTGCAGAGCCAGGAGTAACCCCTGAGCATCGCTGAGTGTGATATCGCTCTCTGCCCTGACTAGCAGGACATACCCTTCAACCGCTCCACGTAGCTGGAGGACACATGGCCTGTGACCCGGTCGTCCTACTGGCGGTCCTTGATGAGCTCAGTGAACATGGCAGTGGTAAAGATGGTAAAGAAAGATGACCGCCAGGTGTCCATAATTGTGTTGCCCGCCGCGCCGGGTCTGAGGCCTTGCCAGAGTAGCCTGGGAAAGGGAGCCGCAAGCCTCTTGTCACCACTCGCTGCGCCCTCACTGCAGCCATGCCACGCTGCCAGCATGGCTAATCCCGGGCCGTGCCAGGGTCCCCCGACTCACCTCGTAGCGCACCTAGGCACTATTGTTAGCGAGCGCCCGCCAACTAGGCCCCGCACACTGTTCCCTATGTGCTGCCGCAGGACTCTAATCGGGGCTCTGCTCACTGCCTGACTCCCACCTCCGCCATAGCTGCTGCCTAGCAGCCCATGCCTCCGCCGCCTTAGTCAGCCACCATTTTACCAATGTCTAGTGATAACCACCTTATTCTGGTGAACTCACCTGGACAGTTGTACCATCTGCTTTCTCTCATTGGACTTAAACGCAGATGGTACATTTTTTTACCATAAACATTGATTACTTTGTTATTTTGCTGCTTTTGAAGTGGCCTTTCACAACCTAAACTTCATCACCCCTCTGGATGGGCCTAGATCAGATATTACATTATCTGTTTCAGCTCTTTGGAAAGAGGAGAAATACATAATCGTTCTGTGAATGTGGGGACGTTCATAAATACCTTTTGTGTGTTTTTTTTTTTTTTTGCATTCTGGGTCACACCCGTTAATGCTCAGTTGTCAGCAATACTCCTAGCTCTGCACTCAGGAATTACTTCTGGCAGTGCTCGTGGGACCATCTGGGATGCCAGAGATCAAACCCGGGTTGGTTGTGCACAAAGCAAACACCCTACCCGCTGTGCTATCACTCCGGCCCCAACACCTTTGATGATTCTTGTTCCGCCACAAGTCACAAAAAGGACTGAATTTAATTTTGCTTGCTACCACTTCAGTGATGGCCACAGATAGGAAAACAGCCACATGCTGCTTTCGCTTCTGTCAGAATATATAATTTTATATGTTCTTTGATCATGATTTTGGATCTTAATAGAAAAAAGTTCAAGATTGACTCTGTCATGAGTACTTTATGACATGGACCAATTATTCATGACACCTGAACCACAAAGAAAAGCTAAGTGTCATCTAATGGAATTAAAACTGATGCATATATTCCTATTTGAGGAAAGCCTATTTCCTAAAGAATTGGGGCTGGAGTGATAGTATATTGGGTAAGGCATTTGCATTGCAAGTGGCCAACCTAGGTTTGATCCCCAGCATCCCATATGGTCTCCTCAATCACCCCAGAAGTCATTCCAGAGTGCAGAGCAGGAGTGACCTAGAGCATCCTGAGTGTGACCTATAAAAGCAAAAAAATTCACTTAAAAAACTGTGGATGAGTATTCAATCTGAATAACTGCCAAAATTTGATAAAATCATAGTTTAAATAACTGTGAAATTTTCATCCTAAAGTATTTGGCAAAGTTTTGTATTTCTAGCTTCTCTGAAATCCAAGCTAATAAAACTGCTATTGCTTTTTCTTAGCTTTGTCATGAGTACTCATTTCCTGACTTGATGGAAATATCTAATAAGCAATATGATCAAAAGATCATCCATTCAAATATAGTTTTACCCAGAGGAATCTCCTTAAAATATTTTACAGTAAGTGTGATTAATATGAAATAGCTCATTGCAACCAACAATTCAATAATACAATTTGTAAATCTCTAAAGCTCTAAGTAAGTACATGAATGGCAGCCTCCAATTTTATTTGTGACAGAAAAGAATTATATCGTCTTCTGCTTACCTCGGAGCTCTTATCCTGTAAAAGTAGAGATTTGGGTTTATCCTGATTTTTACTAATCTCTTTAGTAAAATGATGCTCTTTGCATTCATTTGAATTAACTTCTTTAATAAACTGATGGGCAGCACCTAGTACACTTGATGATATTCGAGACTTTTCCTATTAAAAAGAAATGAAATATAATTACAAGTCCAATAGGTCAGAATGAATAATTTACATATGTTAACTAATATATTATCATTCTATGACTCCTAAATTTTAATAGATTTTATTTATACTTAATAATAAAATTTACATGTGAATTAATATTAATATTATAGGCACCATCTATAGAAGACCTAATTTGGGTTAATACTATACCAGGTAGCTCAACAACACAGCATTTAATCCTCAGTACAACTCATTTTGGTTATAAAGTTCTGAGATTTCACATAAATCATCCTTTTCTGCAAGGTGGCAGAGTTGGGAAGTGATGTAAGTAGACATAATTCTATTTATGGAAATCCTTTGCACTATGGAAATCTCAAACAGATATGTTAATTTTGTGCAAATATACCAAAACGAGTGAAGATAATGAATGCGCTAGGAGACTCAATAAACAGCAATGAGCATTCTTTCGTGATAAACATATAAAGTATTAACTGCTTCAAAGTGCATGCCAGGAAGTATCTTTAATTACAGTTCTCTAGGAAACTCCCCAAACTGATCTTTATGTCCAAGCTTTGTTCATGAGTCTAACTTTTAAGAAGGGCCATTCTCCAGTATTATCAGGAATATTATCTCCATTTTTTTTTTGCTAAGTTGACTCCTACCTTCTTCTTTTGGATTTGTTCCAACTTACCTTCAAAGATCTAAGATCAATTTCCTCTGTGCCCTTTTTTATAACTTATCTATCTCAGTAGATTGCTACCAGTCTTTACCATCTTACATCCTAATTGCCTGTACTGTTATTATGTAATAAATATAACTTACAGTAAAACAAAAATTCATGCTTACAATTGTTGTATAACTAATAACATCCCTAAAAAATCATTTATGATTTAAAAAAAAACTAAAGTGTTGAAAAGGGATTTTAAACAAATGGCTGGCACTGATAATTTAAGGAGTCTAGGAGGTTGCTTAATATTCAGGAGAACAAGAGTTACTAGAGCAAGAACTGAGTTTAATAATTGGCACTTCATGATCCCCAAGCATTTCCTGGATGCATTGTATTGCCTCTAGCACCAACTGCAGTAGTGGTCCACAGAAGCAACACATCACCAATTCCTAACATTAAACTATCTGTCCCTGATAAAAAAGTTTCACAAATTGTAGCCTGGGTGCTGCTTGGAATGTCCTACCCCAAAATAAAATTCAAGTGACAAAGCACTAGCAAATCAAAGGATGAAATACAGATTATCCTTACACTCATTTCCTATGTAACATACATAATGAGAAAGGGAAAAAAAAAACCTAAAAGTCTGTAAAAACAAAACGTAAAAAAAATTTGTTTTTTGCTTTTTTGGGTCATATCCAACAAAGATCTGGGGTGACTCCTATTTATAGACCAGGAATTACTCCTGGTAGTACTCAAGGCAACATATGAGATGCCAGATATCAAACCCAGGTCAGCTGCATACAAGGGAAATGACCTACCACCCTGAACTATCACTCCAGCCCAAACAAAACTTTTTTTTTTAATAAGTGTAATGCTTGCTGTTATCACCTATACCACATTCTTTGTTCCTCAAAGTATAATGAAGTAATAAGGATCATATTATTCAAAACCTGGTTAAAAACATAAAATCTCAGCACATAAAACCCACTAAATTGGAATTTGCAGTCTGGCTTTTTTTTAAATGCACATTAAGTTTATTTGTATGCATATTAAGGTTTAGAAACATGTGTCAGAACAGTTAACAGTCAGTTGTAGTCACATTTGGCTAAGCACATCTGACTTCCCTTTTGTGATTATAAACTCATCCAAGAGGTAACCATATATTATGCTGAATGCAGAATTTCACATTGCCTTCTTTCAATTTGCACCCTGCAGTACTGTCCTTCACACTTTGCAACTAGAACATTGCTTGACACTGGTTAAGCACTTGAGAAATGTTGGTTGAAGCAAATATAACTGACTTACTGAGATTAAAAAATGACTAAAAATTTTGTTTGAGTGCTCCTTATATCTACTAAAAAATAAACTATCAAAGTCAGTACCAACACAATCAAAATCAATGCCATTATTAATAATAGCATGAAAGACAAGTAATTAAAATAAAGATAGACCTTGGGGAGCTGTTGTGAAGAATATATATATATATATATATATATATATATATATATATCTGAGAAATATCATAAGTACCACATTCAAATGAGTGCTATCACTTCACCCTAGACCTCAATTTTATCAGCATTTGAATTATTTGTCTCTAACTTGTCCATAAGAGACAAATAATTTGAATACTGATAATGTTAAATTCCTACTAAATCCAATGTACAGAGAGCAGCTAGCCTTCCATCCATGTTATAATGAAGCAGTGAATAAGCAATTCCATCCAATTGGAAAAATTATTACAGTAAATTGTTTTTGTTTTGTTTTGTTTTATATTGGTCATATCAAACTGTGCTAAGGACTTATTCCTGGCACTGGGATCAGATATCATTCCATGATGCTCATGGAACATATGTGTTGCCACATATGATTAAACCTGGGCCAGACTCATATAAGACATAAAACATAAAAGCAAACAAAATAAATTCAGAAATATTTAATAAGAAAAACAATTTGACTGAAGAATATCAAGTTTAGGTCTCCTATGTATGGACCTGTTCCTATTTGCTATTTCCCTTCCAAAATTTGCTGCTGTTAAGGGAAGGAATCATTTTGTTGCAGAGTACACTTCATTCTGAGTGGAAATGAGAATCTTGAACTGCAGTGACTTTATGAGTAAATAAGTAAATGCGGCTAAAAGTTAAAGGGGAAAAGCTTGTAACTCTGATGATATTTTAGTCCCAAAAGGAACAATTTCACAGTAAAAAATTTAATGGAATGATCTGAAAATTAAAGAACTATAATTTACTGAGTAATAAATGAAGATGATTAGTTGGACTAAAAGTAATGAAGCTATTGTAAAAAACAATCTGACAAAAGATGTAAAATGGTTTTTACCATTGATCCAGTTATTCCACAACAAAGTATTTATCTAAAAATTATAAAAAAATATGCTATTTCAGCATGTATTTCCTTGTTTTGCTTCAGATAAGTGATCATAGAGAGTCTCTTTATTCCTCTGAGTTATTTCAGTATGATGATCTCCCCTCTGAGAGAGCCCCACAAAGTAATGAGAGTATAGCGCCCACACCGCAGAGCCTGGCAAGCTGTCCAATGCCTGTTTGATATGCCAAAACCAGTAACAAAAATGTTTATTTTCCTAACCCTGAAAGAGCCCTTAATATGGCACCAATAAGAAAGGCAACAAAGCAGTGCCTGATAAAATTTCACAGCCATCCTAGGCTGCCAAAACGAAGAAGGACTAAAATGACTGTACTTTCCAATGGATGTACGCTGGCATTGGAAGCATATATTGAGGACCTGATGGTGCAAGCGCAAAAAGATCAAGTACGACATCACTGGTCTGCCTGAGATGAGGAGGCGTCAGTCGCATCATGCTGTATTTGACACAGGAGAAGAATTGTTACTTGGAACATGCGAAGAAAGAGGCGTTGGTGGCGTTGTTGTCCTTGTCAACATGAACATTGCCGTCAACACTGATTCATTTGAATGCCTAACAAACTGGATAGGACAATTACACTTGAAGAGATGTGGCCCACTGCCAGCAATTTCTATCTTCATTGTCTACGCACCAACATCCACATACAAAGGAGATGAAATTGAGAAATTCTACATGGAACTAGAGGAGTTCTATAAAAAAAAGATCACACATTCCACAAGATCATAGTCGGTGATTTTAATGCCGAGAAGATTGGCTGAAGAACTACACATCGGGACCCATGGCCTAGAATGGAACGAACAGGGTGAGAGATTATCTGAGTTCATCATGTCCACCAAGACCATTCATGGGAACTCAGTTCCAGAAGGCTGAAGCAAAACGTTGGACACGGGAATCTCCTGGTGGACAGTTCCACAATGAAATTGGGGACATGATCTTCAATCAAGGGTTTTGTCTGACAGATGTTGCTGCTGTCCCCAAATTCCAAACAGGATCAGACCACTGTCTCCTCATGCAAAATTCTACTTCCCGCAATGGGGAGAAAAGGCTGCAAAGTTTAAGAAGAGAACACCTGGAATGATCACCAATTGGGAACTCTATGGCACCATTACAGCAACATGGGAAGATACCACCAATGATGACACAGATGAAGAATATACCCGACTGGTTCAGCACCTCCATGATTGTGCGAAGAATGCCGAGAGAGAAAGACACAAAAGGACGCCTGTCTTCAGAAACTCTCGAGCTCATTTGCCAACGTGGCAAGGCCACGAGCCTCAGGAGACCAAATGCTAATGTCCAAGCTTGCTAAACGGTGGAGAGAAGCAGTAAAATAAGTCCTCAAAGAAAGAAGAGCAGAAATACTGAAAGATGCAGCAGAAGCCAGGAAAAGCATTCGCACCGCCCGCCTGTCCTTCGCCAACTATAAGACCAAGATGACTGCCCTCCGACGCCCTGATGGATCTATCACATCTTCCAGAAAGGCAATGGGGAAGATTATCCAGGACTTCTACTCAAATCTCTTTAATAGCCACATCTGCCCACATACCAAATTCCACAGGATGGGTATGTCATTCCCAATTTTTCCTTTCTGAAATCGGACATGCCATCTCGTTGGTAAAGAAGGGAACAGCACCAGTCCCAGACAAAGTCAGACCCGAACACCTGAGGAATCTGCTGTCGGTACTCATCAATACACTAGCTCGGTTCTTCACACGCTACCTGTTCGAATGCAAGGTACCCTCCCAATGAAAAACCAGCAGGACAATTCTACTGCTCAAGAAGGGAGACATTCACGACATTGGCAACTATCGCCCCATCTGCCTGTTGTCTGTCATAAAACTGTTTACACGAGTCATCCTGAACAGGATTGGCAGAACACTAGATGAAGTACAACCATGTGATCAACCTGGCTTCCAGAAAGGATTCAGCACAATCGACCATATCCACACGGTAACCAAGCTCACCGAGGCTTTGTAGGGAGTACAAGATGCTATTCTGTCTCACGTTCATTGATTTACAGAAAGCCTTTGATTCTGTGGAGACTGAAGCAGTCATCGAAGCCCTAGCCAAACACGGTGTTCAAACCCAATACATCAAGATCCTTTGTGAGCTGTATTACGGATTCACCACCAGGATCTCACCATTCTACAAAGAAGTGATCAATGATGTCAAAAGAGGGTTCGGCAGGGTGATACCATCTCACCAAAACTCTTCAGCGCCACCCTCGAGAACATCATGCGACAATTAGAATGGGAAGGAATGGGAGTGAAGATAGATGGTCGGCAACTACACCACCTCTGCTTCCGCTGATGACATCGTTCTAATAACACCAAACATTAGCCAAGCTGCACAAATGCTGGCTGACTTCGACCGAGAATGTGGAAAGATAGGTCTACAGCTGAATCTAAAGAAAACTATGATTATGAAAAATGAACTAGTTCCAGAGGCCCCATTCACTCTCAATGGAACAAACATCTCTGAATGCAGCAGTTATGTGTACCTAGGTCGAGAAGTCAACATGATGAATGACCTAATACCTGAGCTGCGCTGGAGAAAGAGAGGCAGCATGGACTGCCTTCAAAGGCATTGAAGAAATAGCAAAAAAGGCCAAAGAACCTCCGGCTCCGGGCACATCTCTTTGACTCCACCATTCTCCCTGCATTAACATACGCCTCAGAGACCTGGGCCCTACGAAAGCAGGATGAGAATGCTATTCGGTCTCCCAGAGAGGCATCGAAAGAGCTATGCTTGGAATATCACGCCTCACTCAAGTGAGAGAAGGAATCCGGAGTTCTGACCTCCGTCGCTATTCCAGAATCAGGGACGCTGTCTCCTTTGCCAAGGCATCGAAAATCAGATGGGCTGGACATGTAATGTGATTTGGAGACAACCGCTGGACCTAGCCATTATGACTGGATCCCAGGGGATGTGAAAAGATCACGTGGCCGCCCACCTACAAGATGGTCAGACTTCCTTGTCAAGACCCTGAAGGAACGGTTTGAGACTCTTCATATTTCTGAATTACCAGATATCATTGGGCTACATTGGCACATGATAGGGTCCAATGGAAATGTTACTGGTGCCTGCTCGAGGAAATCGATGAATTGCGGGATTCAAGTGATCAAATGATGCTATTTCAACAAAAATTAAAATAGTCAAATGTGGAAGTAATGTAAGTGCCCATGAACTGATAATTAGGCAAATAAGGCATGTATAATACACACAATGGAATATTTTTCAGTCCTGCTGTTTGCAATGGTTATGAATGATCTAAAAAGTATCATGCTTAGTGAAACATGTTGCATGGATAAAGCAAAATAACCTGTAATGTCAGTGTAGCATACAAATATAGCAAATAGCATAATGAACTAAATAAAAAAAAATCTTTACGTTATAAAATTAAATTCAGAGGAAATCAGGTTTAATGGAGCCGTTTGCTCAAGGATACGATTAGACTTTAACTGCTTCAGCAAATAATTATAATTTTTAGTTAATTATAGTTTTCTAATTAAATAATTTCACTGTAAGATTAATGCAGAATATATATTTTATGCTGTACATCTAAAGCTGCTGCAAAGATTTTATTTCTCAATAATAAGTTTTAAATAAAATATACATAGATAAAATAAAAATTAATTAATTATATAACATGTAAATAAGTTCATTTTCCTATGCAGATACAGTAAAACATTAAGTTATCAAATGCTGGTCAGTAATAGTAGGAAGAAAATCATATTTGCAAATCAAAGGAAAGTTGTTTAAACATAAAAGATTTTTCATGTAAAGCTACTTATTTTGTCTTAAAACTTCATTCAGAATTGGCACATAATGTATATTGTGAACTCATGCATAAAAATCCAACCAAGTTTTTCAAAAAGGGCAGATACTTGAATAGATATTTCTTCAAAACATTTAAAGATAATTAATTTATCTTTATCTTTATCTTTAATTTATTTATAATAATTAATTTATTTAGAATATAGTGCCCGCATGGCAGAGCCTGGAAAGCTGTCCGATGCGTGTTCGATATGCCAAATCCAGTAACAAAAATGTTTATTTTCCTGACCCCGAAAGAGCCCTTAATACGGCAGCAGTAAGAAAGGCAAACAAGCACTGCCTGATAAAATTTCACGGCTGTCCTAGGCTGCCAAAACGAAGAAGGACTAAAATGACTGTCTGTACTTTCAATGCACGTACACTGGCATCAGAAGCATATATTGAGGATCTGATGCTGCAAGCAAGAAAGATCAAGTACGACATCATTGGTCTGACTGAGACGAGGAGGCGCCAGTCGCATCATGCTGTATTTGACACCGGAGAAGAATTGTTCCTTGGAACATGTGATGAAAGAGGCGTTGGTGGCGTTGGTGTCCTTGTCAACACGAAAATGGCTGTCAACATTGATTCATATGAATGCCTAACAAACCGAATAGGACGATTACACTTGAGGAGATGTGGCCCACTGCCAGCAATTTCTATCTTCATTGTCTATGCACCAACATCCACATACAAAGAAGATGAAATTGAGAAATTCTACATGGAATTGGAGGAGTTCTATAAAAAAGATCACAAAAAAAGATAGGACCGAGAAGATCGGCTGAAGAACTCCACATCGGGACCCATGGCCTAGAATGGAACGGACAGGGTGAGAGACTATCTGAGTTCATCATGTCCACCAAGACTATTCATGGGAACTCACAGTTTCAGAAGGCTGAAGCGAAACGTTGGACATGGGAATCTCCTGGCGGACAGTTCCACAATGAAATTGACCACATCATCTTCAATTGACGGTTTTGTCTGACCCGATGTTGCTGTCGTCCCCAAATTCCAGACAGGATCAGACCACCGTCTCCCTTCGTGCAAAATTCTACTTCCCGATAGCGGGGGAGAAAAAGCTGCAATGTTTAAGAAGAGAACTCCCAGAACGACCACCAACTGGGAACTCTTTGGCACCATTGCGGCAACATAGGAAGATGCCATCATTGATGACATCGATGAAGAATACAACCCGACTGGTTCAGCACCTCCATGATTGTGCGAAGAATGCCGAGAGAGAAAAAGACACAAAAAGGACGCTTGTCTTCAGAAACTCTTGAGCTCATTCGCCAACGTGGCAAGGCGCGAGCCTCAGGAGACCAAATGCTAACGTCCAAGATTGCTAAACAGTGCAGAGAAGCGATAAAAGCAGACCTCAAAGACAGAAGAGCAGAAATACTGGAAGATGCAGCAGAAGCCGGGAAAAGTATTCGCACTGCCCGCCTGACCTTCGCCAACTATAAGACCAAAATGACTGCCCTTTGGCGCCCTGATGGATCTATCACATCTTCCAGAAAGGCAATGGAGAAGATTATCCAGGACTTCTACTCAAATCTCTTTGACAGCCACATCCACCTGCCCACATACCAAATTCCACAGGATGGATATGTCATTCCCAACGTTCTCCCTTCTGAAATCCGACATGCCATCTCGTCGGTAAAGAAGGGAACAGCACCAGGCCCAGACAAAGTCAGACCCGAACATCTGAAGAATCTGCCGTAGGTACTCATCAATATACTAGCTCGGCTCTTCACACGCTACCTGTCCGAATGCAAGGTGCCCTCCCAATGGAAAACCAGCAGGACAGTTCTACTGTTCAAGAAGGGAGACATTCACGACATTGGCAACTATCGCCTCCATCTGCCTGTTGTCTGTCATCTACAAGCTGTTTACACGAGTCATCCTGAACAGGATTAGCAGAACACTAGATGAAGGACAACCATGCGAGCAAGCAAGTTACCGGAAAGGATTCAGCACAATCGACCATATCCACACAGTAACCAAGCTCATTGAGGTTTGTAGGGAGTACAAGATGCCGCTCTGTCTCACGTTCATTGATTTACAGAAAGCCTTTGATTCTGTGGAGACTGAAGCAGTCATCGAAGCCCTAGTCAAACAGGGTGTTCAAACCCAATACATCAAGATCCTTCGTGAGCTGTATTACGGATTCACCACCAGGATCTCACCATTCTACAAAAAGTGATCATTGATGTCAAAAGAGGGGTTCGACAGGGTGATACCATCTCACCAAAACTCTTCAGTGCCACCCTCGAGAACATCATGAGACAATTAGAATGGGAAGGAATGGGATTGAAGATAGATGGTCGGCAACTACACCACCTCCGCTTCGCTGATGACATCGTTCTAATAACACCAAACATTAGCCAAGCTGCACAAATGCTGGCTGACTTTGACCGAGAATGTGGAAAGGTAGGTCTACAGCTGAATCTGAAGAAAACTATGTTCATGAGAAATGAACTAGTTCCAGAGGCCCCATTCACTCTCAATGGAACAAACATCTCTGAATGCAGCAGTTATGTGTACCTAGGTCGAGAAGTCAACATGATGAACGACCTAAAACCTGAGCTGCGCAGGAGGAAGAGAGCAGCATGGAATGCCTTCAAAGGCATCGAAGAAATAGCTAAAAGGACAAAGAACCTCCGGCTCCGGGCACATCTCTTCGACTCTACCATTCTCCCTGCATTAACATATGCCTCAGAGACCTGGGCCCTACGAAAGCAGGATGAGAATGCTATTCGGGTCTCCCAGAGAGGCATCGAAAGAGCTATGCTTGGAATATCACGTCTCACTCAAGTGAGTGAAGGGAATCCGGAGTTCTGACCTCCGTCGCTATTCCAGAATCAGGGGACGCTGTCTCCTTTGCCAAGGCATCGAAAATCAGATGGGCTGGACATGTAATGCGATTTGGAGACAACCGCTGGACTAGAGCCATTACCGACTGGATCCCACGGGATGTCAAAAGATCACGTGGCCGCCCACCTACAAGATGGTCAGACTTCCTTGTTAAGACCCTGAAGGAACGGTTTGAGGCTCTTCATATTCCTGAATCAACCAGATGCCACTGGGCTACATTGGCACGTGATAGGGTCCAATAGAAATGTTACTGGCGCCCGCTCGAGCAAATCGATGAATAATGGGATTCAAGTGATCAAGTGATCAATTAATTTATAAATAAAGAAATTCAAAGACAGATGCACATATAACCCACAGATACATGGAAAACATGTTCAACATTATTTATTACCAAAACCATAATGATATATCACCTCACATCTGCTGGTTGATATAAAAAAGATTGAAAAACACAAGTCTTGGGAATGTAAAGAGAAAGAAACTCTGATATCCTGATGGTGGGAAAGTAAACTATTTAAATTCTACAGAAAATGTTACAGAGATTCCTTAAAAATTGGAAACAGCGCGTGATAGGATAGCACTTCTAGGCATTTATCTGAAAGCCAGAAAAACAGAAATTTGAAAAAGCATTTGCATTTCTATGTTTATAGCCACATTATTCACAACAGCCAAGCTATGGAATCAACCTAATTGTTCACTGACAGATGCTAGGATAAAGAAGCTGCAGTTTATAAGTTATGCAATGTAATAATATTCAGATGAAATTGTGCCTTTTGGTATAAATGGATGGACTTTTAGGTGATTATGCAGGTGAAATAAATGGGAAGTGGGATCAGAGTTATGACTCAAATGGAACAGTACATACTTTGCCTGTGTGAGGCTTTGGGTTTGATACCCAGTGAAGGGGTGGTGTCACAGATATCGCCAGCTATCCCTTCAATAATGATAACAAAACAAACTTAAATGAATGGACAATGAAGTAAATGAAAGAAAATAATTCAATGCTTTAACTCTTCAAATATCAACAAAGTTTTTAAAAGGAGGAAAACAAAAAAATTAACTACACCTTTTGAAAAGCAACTAGACAAAAATAAGAGGAAAAAGAGACACGTGACTGAGGCAATGAAAAAAAAGATATTTTTTAATTGTGAAACAGCATTAAGTCTTACAGAGAAGTTTAAAGCTATAACCCTGGAATCTTCCAATACAGATAATTTTAAAGAAGTTAAATTAAAAATATATTTTAGAAGATCATTATAATAAATTTCAAGTTAAAGAATATCACCAAATAGTTAAATCTGTCTTCAAGAAAATAAATTAGTATTGTATTGTGTACTTACACAATTTATGAATCCATGATAACACAAAGGGATAAATGAAAAATAGAGCAAAAACATATGAATTTATTTTATCAGTTGTAAAATAGTATACTGTTACCTAAAACAATTTCTAAATACTTGAATACTCATGCAACATGCGAAAACACAACAAAAATAATGTCAATGACATTAAAATATCTTTGTACTTTTTATTACAAGTTAAAGGACTTGTCTTGCAAGTGGCATGGGCTACTGGTTGTCAACCTGGATTGAATCACACACCACATATGGCCTCCCAAGTACCATCAGGCAGTCTCTGGCCAAACACACAGGTATGGTTCATGAGTACTTCTAAGCATGGAGAAAAGTTGTCTTCTCAATAATTACAGAAAACGTGAATGAAGGATCAGAGAGGTTGCTAAATGAGGTGATCACACTCAGCATGCAAAAGCCTGCCTTGGCCTCCAACACAGCATGGCTTTCAAAGTGCTGGACCAGAAGTCAGTCTCAAATAACAGTGTGGGAATTACAAACTATCAAATATAGCACTTCTGAGAGTGACACTCAATGAAAACATAAAAATCAAATGGACTAAAAACTCCACTTTAGAGGAAAACAGCTGTCATACTTACAAAAACCAACAATATATATGTCATCTATAATATTTTTTAAATTAAAAGAGAAGTTTGGAGATACAATTCTGCAATACAGCACATTGCTTGTATGTGTGACACCATAGGTTTGGTCCCTGATAACTGGGAAAAAAAGGCAAATTACTAGGTAAAAATATGAAAGGCATAATTTGAATAAACTTAACAGAGCTGCGCCTATATTAGTAACAAAAATATTATACAAGAGTCAATAAAATTAAAAATGTCCTAAAATTTATGAACCAAAAATTAACAAAAGGAAAAAATCTAGATAGAGACTGAAAGTCATTAAAATGTCTTCCTCTTCCTCTTTGAGGAAGTTTCTATTCATTTCTTCTCTCGATTTTTTTTTTTTTTTTTTGCCTTTTGTTCACACCGGCGATGCTCAGGGGGCTACTCCTGTCTCTGCACTAAGGAATTACTCCTGGAGGTGCTCGGGGGACCATATGGGATGCGGGGGATCGAACCTGGGCCAGCACAGGCTGGCCGTGTGCAAGGTAAACACCCTACCTGCTGGGCTATCACTCCAGCCCCTTCTCTCGGTTTTTTGATGGGGCTGGCTATTATCTTCTTGTAAAGTTCTATAAATACCTTATATATCTTGGATATTAACCCCTTATCAGATGAGTACTAGGTGAATATTCATTCCAATTCTATGGGGTGTCTTTGTATCTTAGTCACTGTTTCTTTTGAGGCTCAGACGCTTTTTAGTTTCATGAAGTCCCATATGTTTATCGTTTCTTCCTCTTGCTTCGTTAGTGATGTTTCATCTTTGAAAATGCCTTTAGTTTCAAAATCATGGAGGATTTTACTTATGTTTTCTTCCATGTAATTTATTGAATAAGGTCTGATATTGAGATCTTAAATCCATTTTTAATTCATTTTCTTTTATTATTATTATTATTATTACTATTATTATTATTTTGAACTGACTTTTGTACATGGTGTTAGATAGAGGCCTGATTTCTTTTTTTTTTTTTTACAAGTAGCTTCCCAGTTTTCCCAGCACCACTGGTTGAAGAGATTTTCCTAGCTCTCCTTCGTATATTTTGCTCCTTTATCAAAGATTAAATGATCATATATTTGAGGATATGTGTCATATATTAAACTCTATGCTATAGATCAACAAGTCTGTTTTTATTTCAATACCATGCCTTTTTAAAATTTCTACAGCTTTGTAGTCCAGTTGGAAGTTGGGAAAGGTGATGCTTCCCCATATTCTGTTTCCCAAGGACTGCTTTGGCTATTTGTGGGGGGTTTATTGTTCCATATGAATTTCAAGAGTGTTCCGTCAATTTCTTTGAAAAAGTGTTATGGATGATCTTATATGGATTGCATTGAGTCTCTATAATGCTTTAGGGAGTATTACCATTTTGACAATGTTGATTTCCAAATCCATGAGCAGGAGATGTGTTTCGATTTTCTCATGTCCTCTTTTATTTCTTTGAAGCAGTGTTTAGGAGCTTTCTTTGTACAGGTCCTTACATCCTTAGTTATCTAATTACAAGGTACCTGATTTTCTGAGACGACTGTGAACAGGGTTGCTTTTTAAATATAATTTTCCTCACTTTCATTATTTGCACATAGGAAAGCCACAGACTTTTGAGTATTGATTTTGTAACCTGCCACTTTACATATCACTTTACTAGACAGATTATAACAATATCAAAAGATAATATAAATGAAGGCAGGTCTATGGTAAGAAGCATACTACATAAGTAGAGGAGGAATGCAGTTAGAACAGAGAAGGGACTACCATGTCATAACATGGTATGACATGGTAGCATGAAATAATAGGAAATGATCATTCTGCAAAAGAATTTACAGCTGAAAGGATGTAAGCAATATGTATGATACCCTTTCAGTAAGAGTAATGCATAGTGCATAGTGACTAAAAGGTAATTGAGAGAGGGGAGAGAGAGAGAGAGATAGAGATATACAGAGTCAGAGACAGAGATAAATGTCTACCATAGAATCAGGCAGTGAGGGTTGGAGGGGAGAACAGGAGGGAAACTGGGGTCATTAGGCACATAGCATTTTACTTTACATAAAGAGATTTGCAACAGAAACCATACTAGAGTTTGCTTAATAATAATATTTTTCATATCATGCAATGTAAGCATTAGAAAATTTGAATATTTTTGCAATTTTTAAACAGACAACATGCAAATTAAATATAAGAATGAATTCTATTTACTAAGTATGGGCTTTCACATTATAAAGCAAAACATAAAAATTAATTTACTTGGATCATCTAAACCTGAACAGTTAAATATGTATAAGTAGGTAGTAACCCGAATGTGGAAACAGACAAGGAACATAATTATCCCTGTAACATCCATACATCCTAAAATACTTAATAATAAAACCAAACCACCTTAGGGCATATAGTAAATCATGTTTCTCTGTAAAACCAGATGTGTAAACTAAAGCTAAAGATGTGATTTATTGCCAGCATCGCAGATTCTCCACACCCTTCACAACGCTTTGTGATGGTAGGATACATTTGATAACTGTTCTGAATTCTCACTTAAAAAGTGTCCTAGAATGACAATATCTTTCAAATTACACCAAAGAATTCATCATTCTGACAATGTATCATTAATCAAAGTAAAGAGGGTTGATATTTTGTAACATTTTGGAATAGATAGCACCTTCTAGAAGTTAAGATACAAGAAGAAAAGCTTTAGTTTAGTACAAAAATGGTATTTTTTAATAGCAGTGTCAATACTTCAAAACTCTACCACCATCATACAAAATTACAACTATCTAGTGATACTAATGGTAATATTGATATAACCATGCCTTTTTATATGATCCAGAAGTTCCAGTTCATATAGGTTTAGACCTCTGCTACTTCCAAAGTTTAGGAGAATAAATAAAAAAGAACTTTGGATGCCTCTTTTCTTTTTTTTTTTTTGCTTTTTTGGGTCACACCCAGCGATTCTCAGGGGTTACTCCTGACTCTGCACTCAGGAATTACTCCTGGTGGTGCTCGGGGGACCATATGGGATGCCGGGAATCAAACCCGGGCCAGCACAGGCCGGCTGTGTGCAAGGCAAACGCCCTACCTGCTGGGCTATAGCTCCGGCCCCTGGATGCCTCTTTTCATGATGTTAGTTACCCATTTATTTTCTTCTTTTTTATCATTGATTTGTAAAATTCTGGAAGATATATAACCAGATAAATGCAAATAATTGAAAATTTTGTTATTATTTCATGTGTGTATTCTAGGAAAATACATATGTTAAAAGACAAAAAGACATGGAAACAGATTAATGAACACAAAAATACACATAAAAATATAGTAGAGAACTCAAGGAAAATTATAAACTCAGAGTTTGAAGTAAGTGGGGCTTGTGTCGGGGATGCTGCCAGGGTCCCCAACAGTACCGGAAGCGAGTTCCCTTCTACCTCCGAAGCAGGCGGGGAATGGATGAAGACTCAGGAATCCGATGCAGTTTTAAAAGGCTTTACTTATCACAGATTCAGGCATACAAATCCACAATAGGAAAAACCCTGTGCTTAGGATTTCTGGCTAGAACCCCAGCCACGTGTAGGTCAAAATGGCAGCCACCACGTGTAAAGGCCCTGTAAAGAGGAGACAAAGACAAGACTCCCAAGAAGGGTGCAAGCTCACAAAGAGAGAGCCCCAAAAAAGAGAGCACGAGAGAGGAAGCAGGCTAGTTTTATACCTCTGCAACTCAGACCTTCCTCCCACTATTATGGAAAGCAGGGAGGGTCAAATGACCTCAGGTAATTTCTCCCAGCACCTCACCTAGGCCCTTTTATATGCTAATGTCTTGAGCCAAGATCTGCCTGGAAAAGCCTTTATATGGTAGAGAAGGGGGTTTCCAAGATGGCTTGTCTCTGTACCAAAGTCTAATACTATTACCAGTTAAATGTTTCTCCAAGCCTTCATAAGTCTCGTCTACTTCATGGTAGTTTTATATTTTAGTTGCCTTTGCGTTATCAGGGTGCCATGCTTGCTTGCTTGGAGGCAAACAGCATTTCTCTCTGGTCTAATTAGTTAGGGATCCAACGTGGCCAGGCAAATATGCTGGTAAGATCTAGATGGTCCCACGATGATTGTGGTAGCATGAGAGAATATTTATACCAGCTAGTACAAAATACATGGTCAGATAAACTGCCACATTTAGACTACCCCCTTATCTACCAAGTGATTTGCAGGCGGCAATTCAGAGAAGATGCAGAGGCTCTTAGAGGAGTCCTGCAACAGGCTTGCATAATTTTTACTATAAAATTAATTTAGGAAGTTAAACTTATGTAATAATGGGATTTCACTATATAATTTCATTTACAGAAATTGTTTTGAAACCAAATATAGGTTTATTAGGTAAATGGAGGTAACTATTATATATATATATATACATATATATACATTTATATATTTTTTGATGACACAATATTAAGACAATTTTTCCAAGAGCAGTTTATTCTGTTTCTTTTTATGTTACTGACAAAAGATACAACTGGCAAAGAGAGAAATTATAACAGTTTAATGCTGTAGTTTCATTTGTTCTGGGGGTTTCTATTTTCCAGTACATTATTTTATGAGGAAAGTGAGGAACAGCTTTCTCACAATTAAAATAAATGGATAAAAATTATATGCCTGCATAGCGTAAAGACAAAATATTGTTATTTTTGATAACATGAATAAAACCTAAAAGGAATTATGTTGTGTCTCTTACAAAAAGATAAATACAAAAGTCGTAAGATTTCACATAGACAAAAAATAAACATAAGAGAAAGTAAACAAAAAAGTGAAAAATCTTAAACTGAAAATAGAATTATGCTTACAAGGAGAATTTGAGATAGAATAGAAAGGAAATGTTAGGGGTTCAGCAGATAATGGTAGATGGTAGAGTTCAGTGCTGTGTGGAGTGATATATAAATATATATACATATATACACACATACACATACATATACATATACATATACATGTACATATACATATACATATATGTGTGTGTTCCCTTACAAATACATTTATCAAAGTCTAAATATATAGTTTTAAAACTCAAAACATATTGAAAACCAAAATAAGCTCTTTTAATGGAATATACCATCAAAATGATACTCAATATTTAATTTTAAAAAGTTGGAGAAATGCATGTATTAAATGATTTAAATAAAGTTTCAATAAGTGGATTAAAAAATGAAAAAGGTTAAATTTGTAGTTTGCTTTAAAGTGATAAGGCATAGTTTGTGGATTTGCATTTAGCAGATCCTGGGTGGTGGGATGGGTCAGGGAAAGATTTTTTTAAAAAGTGACTATATAAATACATGAGGAAATAGGATTAAATTATACGTTTAAAGGGAAAAGAAAATTGTAGCAGGGACTCACAACATAATCAGATAAAAATCCATTTCTGCTCATCATATTTCTTAAAAAAAAAGATATGATATTGCAGTAGTATTATAAAAATGAGTAGTAAAGGAAATAAGGTATTGTAAACTAAATAGGAATCAAATCCAGAAAATGCGAATTCATGTGGCTTAAGTTTGTTGCTTATGTCAGCATCACTTAAGCAGGACTTAAAAGACCCTTAAAGTTGTGTCTTCTGAAAGTAAGAAAAACACAAATTTTAACAAATATATGTTTCTGTACTACTATTCTTGCTTGAGACATAAAGAGATAAAAAAATAAGTAAGTTTCCAGATTATAATAAAATTACTTTCAAATAGATAATGTCAAACATAACTAATCAGGTGTCAATATTTAGTGTTATCATAAGCGACAATGAAAAATAATACTTTAAAAAATACAGTATATAACATAACTCCAAAATTAACAGTCAAGAATTACTTTATATGAATAAAAATAACAAAATATATAGCTGTAATACTAATGTCTACAAAATTTAATACATTAAAATTCTATTTAGAAAGCAATTTTGTTAGTGAGTCAGAATAGAAACAAGAACATAATGCAAGAAATTCACACCTGCAATCTTACTTTCTATTTGGAAGTTTTGATACCCTATAATTATGTACTATATTAATTATCTTAGCAAGTACTTGCTATTGTTTTCAACTGTATTACATGTACAAAGCATACAGATGAGTTAACTGCTTTCAGCAATTACTCATATTTGAACTACAAGAGAAATGAAAGGTTTTATATGTAATACTTTTCCTGGCATACTTTAGCCTCAGCAGACTACTTACAGATAAGTACAAGTAATATAAGTAAATATATAATGTGAAGAAAAAGAATCTTCATTCAGTATCCTTATGAAGCTACCTAAAAAAATGTTTCTGAAAGTATTTATCTTATCTGTGTCCTGGCAATTTCATTAGTTGGCATCTACTCATGATACACAAAAACATGAATCTTAAAAGGTTATGCAATTTATGCTTATTGAAGTCATGAGATGGAAAAACTCCTAAATGATCTATGATAAATCACTGACAATCTCATTTAGCTATTGTATAAAAGAGGCAAAAATGTGTGAACAGATACATATCAAATACAGGTTCCTGATTCAAAACTCTCTAGATTCATTCGAGTATTAGCAAATTGCATGATCATCATTTTTATGGCCAAATGATCCATTATGCATATGTACCACCGTTTCTTTATCCAGTCATATGTTCTTAGACATTTAGATTGTTTCCATATTTAGGTATTATGAATAGTCTTTCAATGACTATAACAGTACAGGCATCTTTTCTGCATTGTGCTTTTGGGCCTTTGGACTATTTTCCCAGAAATAGAATTGCTGGTTCATATGGAAACTGATTCCAATAATTTCCTGCTTATATTTCACTAGGAAATAACCTGAGGAAAAAATATATAGGAAAGAAAAGAAAGGAGAATCTTACAAAGAGAAACAGTAAATGAAATTGCCAATCTCTGAAGCTATGACAACCTATCAGGGCAGACTTCCATTGAGGGAAGTGGGCTCATGGGAATCTGTGTCTTCATAAACACCAAAGGCTGAACCAAATCAAATATTGCCTCCAAGGTCATGTTAGCAAGGAAATGGAAACACCTTGAGTCAAGGACAATTGGTATGGAGAATAGAGTATGAGCCCTCAGCCAGCAACACTCCAAGAAGTTGAGAAAGTGTCTCTGACCTAAAAAAGAAGTATCTGGGTCACACAAGAAAGCATGTGTAAAGAACATTCTTTTTTTGAAACATGTATCTGTGTTTTTTTATTAAAACATACATCTGTCCATAGCATTTAAAACTAGTTACTTTATGATTGTTCAAATAACCATGGTATTACCTAAAATAACTATTTGCGATGTAAAAAATACTGTATGCTATGAATATTAATAGAATGAATGAGTCTAAACGTTAAAGCCAGTCATAGTCAATTTAAAGGAAAAATATCTACCATAAAATCAGCATAAAACATAAGCAAAACTTCTGAGATTCTCCTGGAGATTTATTTCCTTTAATTTTATGCATATAATATGCCAGAAATATATATTTACATAGGCATACTTGTACTTCTTTTGGTGATTAAAATAAAGAGGCTATATTAAATTGTTTCATACCAGAAAACATGAAAATTCTATCTCAATTACCTCTTCTCTCATTACTAATCTTCCTCTATCCTAAGGTATTTCCTTTCCAATTAAGAAAATCTCCATTCCAATTTAGAAAATACACGTTTCAGAATCCATTAATGATTTGCTTAATCCATCTCCCCTTTGTGTATGTCATACTTCAAAATAGAATGCCTTTTTGTTTGTTTTCCCCTCGCCTTCCATTTTTCCTGATTAACCTTGTCTCTTCTATCTGATCATTATGTCTAAAAGGAAACAAGAATGTCTGATATATTAAAACCTTAATTTTCATTAATGTTTGTCTTAACCATTGGTGAAAAAGAGGTCTTATTTCAACCATTAGTGTTTATTTCTAAATAGAGTAGTAGTATATTCTTTATATTTTTTTCTCTTGAATTATACTTTATTTTGTATATAATTAACTATTTGACGTTAAAAATAACACAGCAGATAGGGAAGTTGTCCCATACACAGAGGACTAGGGTTCAATCTCCAGCACCCATATGGATGCTGGAGCCCTGCCAGGAATGATTCCTGAACTCAGTCAGTAGTAATCCCCGAGGGACCCCTGAAAGTATCCCTTCAAAAATGCTATTAAAAAAGTCTGACAAGGCATAAAAGAAAAGTCAGGGAGAATCTATGCCTAGTATAAGTCACTACTGAATTAAAAGATATATTCATTATCTTGAAAAGATAGCCCAGGGGTTAAGACACTAGCTTTGCACCTGTTTGATCCCCAACAAATATGTTCCCCAAAGGATTTACATGATAAACCCTAAATGTCTGTGGGGGAAGCCACAATGTGCAAGAACAAAGAGAGAGAGAGAGAGAGAGAGAGAGAGAGAAAAGGAAAGAGAACGAGAAAAAGAAAAGCGAGAAAAAGAAAGAGAAGACAAAGACAAAGAGACAAAGAGAAGAAAAGGGAAATCTGACTGCTATAGAGGCAGGCTGGGGGGAGAGGGAGGGAATTTGGGGACATTGGTGGTGGGAATAGGGCACTGGTGGAGGGGACAGGTGCTGGAATGTATAATTGAAACCCAATCATGGAACATCTTTTGTAATTATATATCTCAGAATGATAGAACAAAAAATAGAAATATTTTTAAAAAATCAGGAGTAAAATCTAAGACCAGTAATTGCTGCCCCAAACCAAAATAAACTGATAAAGGAAAAGTCCTTTGATATTGTAATATTAGTCAATATGGAAGGAAAGTGGCTGATATGGTAGTATTCCTTTATTTTCTTTAAGTATGAATCTCTTAATTCCATACTAAAAGAAATGAATGACTCTTAATTCATACTTAAAGAAATGACTAGAGACTCACAGTCATGGGGCCAGAGCTCTTACTGGCTCTCCTGTGCTCAGCTGCTCATGAGGCGCCCAGGAGGGATGGCGGGTTCTAGCCCTGGCCCGGCACCACAGCAGAGCCTCACAACAAGCCAGACAACCCCACTCCATGGGACCTCAATTTCCACATACGGACTTCCCTCGCCAGAACTCCAACCAGCAGAGCAGCCTATCATAGCCGGGCTCACGTGGCCACTTCATCAATAAATGCTGGATTTGGAGATGACTA